>CATIWJ010272283.1:0-28811 GCA_949640765.1 Croton laevigatus | reverse complement strand
ATAGTCATTTATAAATAGTGGCGAACCCAGCTCTACAAGAATGGTGAGGCCTGCATATAAAATTAGAGTTATTAACTAACAAAAAAAACTTTTTTAATTTTTACATGAAAAAATTTTTAAAAAAAATTAGTGGTAGGGCCTACGCACCCCATTATTGCACGTAGGTACGCCTCTGTTTATAAGTTATAAGTTATTACTCACTGCTTTTAATCTTAAAGCTCAATTCAAATAATATACCAAATAATTTAAGAAAAAGATAAAAAAAAAATGAATTTGAAAGCTCTCGAATTCCAATACTCTACTCTCACTCTTAAGTAATACATGTTGGGTAGTTAAACCAAATTTTAAATTTTCCATAAAAATAACATAATAAATCATCTAATTCATTCTTCTAAAAGAACTAGTCCAAAAAAGGTAAGTTATAATTAACTTAAATTCATAATATAACAAGTAATTAAAATGTATTTTTGTACTATTCGAGGTACCTATAATTCAGCAAATCCGGATTAACGTGGATTATTAATATACTTAAAAGATGACTTCCTTATGATACCGAATGCAAATGTAATTAAAATATATTTCAAAGATTGAAATTCACTGCCAACCCAACATTTCTTATCTTAAGATAACTTAATTCAATATTGCCCCTAAATTATTATATTATTAGAACTTAGAAGTAGAAATTCAAATGATAAGGTATATTAATTAGTAAATTTAGAGCCCTAAAATTTGAGAAATTCTTAGGTAGATAGACCTAGTCTTCTGCGTCATTTATGTACAAATCCAATAAGATAATGACACATTAGCAACTTAGTTTTCTCTCTCTTTCTTTTTTTAATTTGCTCTCTCCTAATATTGCATTATTCTAATTAATCACCTGCTAATGTGTCACCCTACTGAATTGATGCATAAGAATTTCTCCTAACATTTTCTTACATTTTATGGTATTTTATCGCTATCAAGCCTTAATTTTATGACATGATATTCAACTAATTAAATATGGTCTTTCTTCTATATTAGGTATTGAAGCTGACCTTAGCATTTATAGATATTACTCAAGTGGCTGTTTAATGCAAGAATTCAATAATCGAAAATGTAAAGTTTTGATGTGTAATGACAATAGGCCGGTAATGTGGTCAACTAAATTTGTTTGTTTCCAAAACTTAACTTACTTTTCACATTCTTAAATCAAAGTATAGAATTTTAAAGCAAGTATAATTAATGATGCGAAGAGTAAATATTTATATTTGAATAGAATTATTGTCATTGTAATTTATGTAATTAATTAATGAAGTGATGATAATTTTATTTTTAACAAATATTTGCTCTAATATTAATAATATTTGAACTGAAAATACCATCACCCAAACAATAAATTATTTTTTTTAAAAGAAAAACAACTTTCATTAATCCAAGATTTCAGCACCTTTTAGTTCTTACAGTTTTAGCCAGAAACTAGGGAAAAGAATTCACCCAGACTTGTTCATTCCTATCACTAGTAAAAACAAACTTTGCTAAAAAGAAAAGACTAAGAAACATTCGATAACTGCAAACAGATTCAGCAAACCTACTACCAAAATTAAATGCTGGCAGTAACTTGTATTTGAGTTGTTGAATTAAGACCAACGAGTCTGATTGAAGTTGTATAGTTGAAAGCTGCATTTCTTTCACCATTTTCAGTCAAAATATCGCTGCTTCAGTCTCTAAGGGTGAGCAAAAAAACTTGAAAATAAAAAACTAAACCCAAAAATTGGTTAACCGAATAGTTCGGTTTCGATTTTAGAATATTGAAAACCAATATTTTCAGTTCGGTGATCGGTTTTGGAAGTTGATGAACCGAACCTACTGAACCCATCATATAAAAGCTTAATCTTAGATGAAACCCTATTTGTGTTTTCTTTTCTGCCGCACCTGCAGCTATGCCTCTCTTCATCTCCTCCAAACCAACCCTATCCCTTCCTCACTCTCATTCTTTCTCTCAATCCCTACTCACCAGCACCACTACGAAATCAAAAGAGTCAACTACACCAGCTTTGCCCTCTCATATTCCATGGCAGGTAAACTAACTCAAAAAGGAAATGAAATCGATTTGTATCGTCTACAATCTCTTAATTACTTGTTCAAAGTCTGGCTTTCCTTGCTTAATGCAACTTGCTTTCCCTTGCCTTCACTTATGGTACTATTGCTGTCGCTGCTCCATTAGCCCCGACCAGAATCATGCCACGTCGCCTCCAAAACAAGCGTCAATGGTCATGCAATGCTTGCGACTGGATCATCTATAAAATGTGAAAATCAGATCTCTATATCGAACTTTTTTTATAACCAAAAAAAGCAGTTTTTCATTAGGCGATCATTACCGGAGGTGGGCTAGAGTTGGTCGACGACCGTCACTCAGCCTTCCATCGACGGCGGTGGTTCTGATTCTACGAAAAAAAAATTTTTATATTTAGATTTTGTTTTGAATATTGTGAGATTTTGTTTGCTATTAATTTGATATGTACTAATTTCTGTTTTTAATTTTTAATTTTTAATCAAATAATTGTTTATTTATTAAGTTGAAAGATGTGATCTGTTAGGGAAATTATGTGATCTATTAGAAATTCAGTTTATGCGATATGTTTTGTTAGGAAAGTAGAGAGATGTGATCTGTTAGAAATTTGGTTTATAATTGAATCCGAACCTAAATCTAACTGAAAAATCGGTTCAGATGATATTCGATTTTTTCACTTTACGATTCAATTTTCTGTTTTAATATTTTTTATTTCGGTTTTACAATTTCAAACCGAACCGAAAATGCTCACCCTTATTAGTCTCTGCTTCTTCCACCGTAAGACAGGCATCTAATTTTTTACAGCCTACAGCCATTACTTCTCCCTTATCATTTCTAATAATCATATCTGCACTCTAGCCTTTATCTTGATTAAAAGCATCATATGTGTCTTATTGTTTATTAAAGCTAAGGCTGGGCAAAACTGGTTCGGTTCGATTAACCGAACCGAAAATTGATTTTCGTTTCAAAACCGAATGTAAATTTTATGAACCGAAATTCTGTTTTAACCGAATTTCGATTCGGATTCGGTTTTAACCGAATTTCTTGTGTAAAATTTAAATCGTTTTAATAAATTTATGAACCAAAAACCGAACCGAAAATTTGGTTCACAAATTTTAGGAACTGAAAACCGAACCAAAAATTTGGTTAACCGATTATTCGATTCGATTCGGTTCGGTTCAGTTTCAGTTTACAGTTCGGTTTTGCCCCACCCCTAATTAAAGCAGTCCATTTTCCTTTTCGTTTTGTCTTTGATGGTTCTTCTCCTTCATTCGCTTTCTTACATTCTGGCAATAAATTCTAGGCAATAAAGAGTACCATATCTAGTTCTAATTTCTTATTTCGAAATAAAAATTGGCTCCTAGCATGATAAAGTGCATAGATAATCATACAAAATAACTCAATAGCTTTCTTTTCCATTTTTTGAAAACACCATCAATTTAAGTAACCAAATCAACATCCACAATCTCATAAGATCTAAAATGAAAAGGCAAAAGAATCCAAACCTGAACTGCTAACTCACAAAACTAGAATACATGCTTATCAGATTTCATAACCATTCCATATCTACCATAAACCTAGTCCACTACCATTCCATTACGACTAAAGGCTTCTTTAGATAGAGTTTGTTTATGGCATACCCAATAAATTAGGTGTTTCACTTGTTTGGTATTTCAATATTCCATAATATACTCTATATATTCTGCACAGAAGTGGAAGACCCTGGTTGTTCCTAATTATTTCGAGTCATAATAAAATGATAAGCTAATTTCACCATAAAATAATCTATTTTTGAGTGAATCCAAACTAGAATATCTTCCCTTTTTCTGATACTGAGTAGAATTGTTGGGATCAAATCTTCCTCTTCTTTAGAGAAATGCTCTTTAATCAGTCCCTTATCCTATTTCAACATTCCAGGGATAAGAAGATAGTCTACTATTGAATCTTACTTTCAAATAGGCATCGCTGATCTGACTTTATGGTCTGCCCTTAGAAGCCAATTATCACCCTAAATCTTTACTAAACCTCCATTTCTAACTAACCAATGAGAACCTTTGTGCACTATCTCCTTCATCTTAATGATGCTTTGTCATGTATAACTAGGATGATAACCAGTAGTTGCCTACTATATAGAAGATCTAGGGAAATAACGAGCTTTATACAGTTTAGCAATAATAGAGTTTGGATTAGTTGCTAATCTCTAAACTTGTTTTGCTAGAAAAGCTTGATTAAAAGAAAACATATCTCTAAAGCTTAGTCCTTATCTATATTTAGATGTGTAGAGTTTAGCCCATTAACACCAATGGATCTTTCTTTCATGCGTGTGTTAACGCACCAGAACTTGGCAATCTCAATTTCCATCTTGTAACACTCTTCTTTGGGGACTTAAAAACATGACATCAGATACGTCTGAGTTGATTAGACAACAGCTTCAATCAAAATCTCCTTCCCTACCTTTGATAGAGTCTTTTCCTTCTAAACATTTAATTTTTTTCACAGTTAGCTCATACAAACAAGGAAATACAACTTTTTTGCTTCTTCCAATAATAGTAGGCATCCCAAAATACTTATAATGCTTTTCCACCCTCTTAACTCCAAGAATTTTAGTTAACTGGCATCTTCTGCTCTATGGTACATTTAAATTAAAAGCTATCTCTGATTTGTCGAAGTTTATACGCTGTCTAGAACTTTCTTCATATTGATTCAACACACGTTTGACAGCTTTTAGTTCCTTCATTGAGGCTCTTCCAAAGATGATACTATTATTAGCGAGTGAGATATAATTGGAGCTTCTCTACAAATTGCTAAACATGAATATTACCCATCTCCTCTACTTTCTTAAGTAATCTTGAGAAAACTTCTTTACAAAATAATAAGAGATATGGAGAAAGGGGATCTCCTTGTCGAAGACCTCGTTCTAGATTAAAGCTCATTCCAAGCACACAATTAATCAAGATTAAATAGCTAACTATAAGCTCTTCTATATTTGAGATCTCTCAAAGGGTGTAGTCGCCTTACACTTAGGCTGAGAAGAGGTTGCTCTCACCGGTGCAAAGTATAAAGCCACCCTTATCTAAGTTGAGGGGGAGGTCGCTCCAAACCAACCTCGACCTTTTCTCTAGGCAAGGCTACTGCACCTCGAGAATCTAGAGGCCTTTTGGGGTATGAAGTTTAAAGGCCCGTTGAACCCTCTTGGACATAACATTATTGGGGCTCTACCACCTTAGACTTTCTATATAAGGCCTACGTCAGGCAACTGTCACACTGAATTGCACTTGACACTTTCATTAGTGCGGTGAGCATGGACCAAGGTATTATTTGATCTTCAAATCGCTTAAAAATGAAATCATAAGTTCGGAGGAAAATAGAGGTACCCAAAAGGGTTAAGACCATTAGCCCACATGTCCTCACTTTCCTCCTTCCTTACCCTAGGGGGTAAGCACTTCACTATCCTCTAGAACAGGATCTATCCCACCTTTGTACACCCATTATTAAAGTTCATACGTCAACACTCCGAAGACAATACTTTTCCTATGGGGGTATGCATACTACAATCTTACTATTTAAACCCACCCATAGCTTTTCCTCTAAACACCTCACACTCCTTAATGGCTATAGCTTCAAACTCGACCTGTACCCAACCCTTCACCCAGGAGCAATTACTCGATCTGCTCAGCCAAATCCTACAGTAAAACCCCAGCTAATTAACCTTAGTCAAGGGCAGTTTCCTGCTCCTCCCCTATCTTAAGTTGTAGGAGTATCAAGAGATAGAGGTCATGTGAGGACCAGCCAAAATGATAGGTTGGCTGATGATAGAGAGGATGATCAAATGATTAGAGGGAAAGATGATGATGAGAGAGACTTGAAAGAATAAATGCTAGGGGAGAGAAGAGGTCGTGAATCCAGTAGAGGTTGCTATACTAACAAAGGCAGTCCATAATGGAGTAGGCGACCAACGTCCAGAGTTATTAGGATGAATAAAAGAAGAGAGAATGATTATAATGATGATTAAGAGGCCTATAATGAAGATTAAAGGTGATAGGAACTCCACCAAGGATCCCTTGCAAGTTCCCGAAGGACCAATTACAAAGGCTCGTGCTGAGAAGTTCAAAGAGGCTTTGAGTTCGTGGATACAAGACGTGATAGCCAATGATTCATCGGATAAGTGTTTATGATCCTACAAACCTTTGCGACAAGTTACTTTGGTTCAATCTTATAGCAATGCAGAACCCGATAATGACATGGGCAAAAATTGGGCAGGAAATCATCTCCAACAAGACATGACCACGCCTTGTCAATGACGGTCTGCTAGAGACAAACAGCAACAAGGCATGACCACGCCTTGTCAATGATGGCCTGCTGGAGACAAACGAGCTAAATTCGGGATTAACTTAATTTTATGATATTTTCATTATTTTGGAAGTGCTGGATAAGGAAAGTAGCTTCTAAGGTTTTATTTGTTTATTTCTTTCCTTTATTTTATGGATGTCTGACTTCCTATTTAAGGAGTCCTATTTTGCAAAGAAAGAAATGATATTATTTTTAAGAAAACAAACATATTGTGAGGGTTTCCTCTCTTGATTCTTCAGAGAACTATTGATTGCATCCTATTGTGTCAATTGTTCTTGTTTATATCCTTGGTTTGAGTTCTTTATAACAAAGGGTTAAGGATCTTTATATTGTTGGTTCGCGATTCATTCCATAATCGTTGGGTTACAATCTTTATTGTTGGTTCGCGATATCGTTGGGTCACAATCGTTATCGCTGAATCTGATTTTCGCTTTCCTGCGATTGAAATCATATATTGTTGTTGGGTTTCAAGGTAATTGTTCTTGGAGTTTGCATCAAAAGGCTAAGTAAAGAGAAATGGAATGATAAAGTATATGAAAATAATGAGAAAATGTACTAGGGGAAGCAGCTCACCAAGTTTAAGTTGGCTGAGCAAATGAAGGACATTCAGAAAGGGGCCGATGAGGAAAAACTCTTCCAAGCAGCGTTGCCTTTCCTGTTAAGTATTGAAAGGGCACTGCACCTAAAAGGACGGAAAGCCCCTAATTTCAAAACTTTCTACTCTAGAAAGTGAAATCCAGGAGTTATGTAAGGAATACCATGACTTTATGGTGGCCAAGGAGGCAATTGATGCACTTATGTACAAGCATTTTTGGAGACTCTATCAAATGATGCTAAATAGTGGTTCCACACGCTGCCAAGTAGCAACATTTCTAATTCTAAGAAGCTAATAGAGAAAATGATATTGGAATTTGAGGTGAATATCCCTAAGAAGAACAAAGCTTCAGACTTGAAGTTGATAATAAGAGGGGATAGTAAGCACCTACAATATAAGCAACAACATTAGCAGACCTACAAATAAAACACTGACTAACATCTTGCAATCCTGAACAAGAGTTTTACAGTCCTAAATAACTAAACCGAAAGTAGAATTATCGCTATAACTTAGATTAGTAATAGCCCGAACATAAGGTTGGATATTTGACTCCATAACTACAATAGATCATTCTACTTCTTTTGTCCAATCAAAAGCCTCATGAAAAGTCATTGCTTTTACCACCCAAGCATCATGATTACCCTCTATGGATACCTTATTTTAGTCCGTATATTTTAATATCTAAAGATCTATTTGGTAATTTTATACATGCGATATAATGTAGTCGTAGATCAAATTTTATAAATTTCAGTCTTTTTAACAATTTTTTATATAGTTGTAGAAATGGACGGTTTAAATATTTCTATACAAAATTAGTAATTCAAAAATAAGCCTATATATATTTAAAACACACGGATACGGTACACAATAAAATATTTGGATAAACACAAAATTTTTTAATTATCATATAAATATTTTAAATTTATTTTCTCCATCAGCCGCGGCAACATGAGATTCTCGGTTATAAACATTACCATAAATTTATCAAGGCAAACCGGTAAAAATAAATAAATAACAATAATAACAAAAATTTTGAAAAAAAAATATATCGTGTACAATACAATTAAAAAAAAAGTTTGTTTTGATACGAAGAGATATAGTTAGTTGCACTCTCTATTATTTTTTTTTTTGCCAAAGTTGCACTCTCTATTATGTTTGGAAAGTTGAGGGTGACATCAATAACAGCCAACTTTTCAAATGTATGACTAAAAGAAAAACGGGATAGAGTTTAGTGAGAGTATCAACCACTTGGTCGACAATATGTTTTGTGCCTCATCATAAACCAAATGAAAATCACTTGCAAAGTGCTTTATACATCTATGAAAGATAGAATTCTCACACAGATGAACATTATAAAAGAAAATAAAAATACAAAAAACAACTACACAAAATATATTTTCTTTAAGAAAATAATAAACCAGTTGTATACATATAACAGCCCTCAACATTCAAAAATAATAAAGAGTGCCAACATCCTTAAAAGGGAACGGGGTAGAGAGATTCTTAATAAACTCGCAAACACCGCCCATGCGATTGCCAATAACATTATGTTATCATATTTGGAATTTTAGTTTTCGTTCATTAGGGTTCGTTTCCACAAATTGGAATGTTTTCTCAGTATTTATTTAGTAAAATTATTTTGTTTATCAAAAAAGAATAGTATAATACAAGATATAAATTTGTATTTTGACTATGGATTTGAAACTGATAATATGATGATTGAAAAATTAAACTGTTGATTATTGGCCATAGATTGTGATAATAAAAAAAAAAAGGGCCGAGAGGTCGAATAATGACCCTAATTATGACCGAGTATAGCAGATTGAAGACAGCATATTTTTTTTATGAATAAAATATATATTTTCTGAAAAAAAAAATTTGCAATTAAATTATAAAGTACAAATTACTAAATACAAGTTGTGACATATTTACCAGCAGTTAGTAAATAATTAATTTATTTAGCTGAACCAACTAATAAATAATTTATAAGCGATAATGCGACCAATTTATGAGTGGATAACTAAAATAAAGGAGGTTGATTTTTAATTTTTTAAGAATAAATGAGAATATGAAACTTACTCTAAAACTATTTATACGTTGAAAATAAATTTTAATAAGTCAACAAAATACTTATATTATAAATTTTTTTTGCCAAAATAATAAAAAATTAATTATGTAGAGGTTTGACCAAGACAAACAAAAAACAATTGCATATTTTAAAATTTCAATATATTTCATAACTGTACTTTTCACATTCAATAGATTTCACATTCCATTAATTTATACGACTTCAAATTTATATTTTAAAAGAATTATATTTTTTATAAAAATAAAAAAAAATTGAAAACTACTAATTTTACAATATTAGCAAAATTTATTTACAATTTTAAATGTTTAATTTAATGATATATAATAATATGTCTCCCTAAAATTAGGATCGCAACACTCTATTTTGTGAGATATAGAACAAAATTGTATCTATTTTGCAAAAAAATAAAAGTTAAGTCATTTGTCAATAACAACACCATGAGACTAAAGTAAAATTGTTGGCAAAAAAAAAAGTAAAATTTAATGTTAAGTGTACGCACAACATGCTTAAAATGTCAAAATTTTTTTTTGTTTAATATAAATATAAACTCACGCACCTAGATGTGGATTGGGAGATTCAAACTCAGTTCATTAAACTCAAGAGTAAAAGTCTTACCACCTCTACTGGCTCCGAACCACGTTAAAATTCAAATCTTTATCCACGCTAAAAGTTTATTTAGTTCAATTATTTTATACAACTGATAATTGTTGGTTATCCAAAAGACATTTTATTGATATAATTATGCTTCTACTTATAATTTTACATTTGTAAAGACTATTAAATTCTTATTAAATATTAACTTGGATCAACTATTAATATAATCTTTATTAGCTGATAGTTGGTAACATATGCATCAAAGTCACGAATAATATGGTAAGTATGAAGTATTTCTTATATTTTTATCTCCAACTCAACTATAACTACACAAATCATGTATGTATAAGATAAATAAATAAATTTTTAATATTGCAATATAATAAATAAATTACATATAGAAAATTTTATGTTCCTTTTTCTTTAAAAGAGAAAAAAAAGAAGAAATTTAATTTTCTAAAACAATAGTAAATACATAAAATTAACATAGGCAAAAGGAACTCCAATAATAAGTACACTGGTAGTAATAATTGATCCCTCAATTAAAAGTCACATCACAATTGATAAGATCGATAGATACTTTATCTTTTTTAAATTCAAAAAATAAATACTAATATGGTATTTTCTCTTTTGACAAAAACTAAAGAATTGGAGACTTGAAAAGCTTCGAATAACTGTTTAAGTCCGTTGCTGGCTTTTCCACGTGAGCGTGTTCCAGCTGGAAGTGGTGGGACCATATGAGATGGTTGCCACGTGGCGTTCTGTAGGCTGCCAAAGTCAAGTTTTGCTTTCTGTTGATAACTGGAGCTGT
This sequence comes from Croton laevigatus, assembly GCA_949640765.1. Lineage (NCBI taxonomy): Eukaryota > Viridiplantae > Streptophyta > Magnoliopsida > Malpighiales > Euphorbiaceae > Croton > Croton laevigatus. The sequence goes on along the minus strand of CATIWJ010272283.1, from coordinate 18,322 downwards.
GACGCAAGCAAAACCTGAACCGCGCGTCTCATTAGCGCGGGAATAACAGTGGGTCCCACTGTATTACGTGTTGCCCGTTAGAAAGCCTAATTCTTTCAGGAAGCTGACCTCATCATCATTTGTGGGGACACGACTACATCGTTAAGTATACCGGAGCGGGACCTCTCTACGTAGGTTTTTATTTATTTTTAAAATAAATTAAAGTATTTTATACAAATTATAGAATTCGATAAATAAAATGTTCACATATGATTTGTCTTTGGGTTTATTGGCCATTTAACAAATTGTTGAATGTACGCATTATTGGTTTAACATCCATACCTATAACAATTTTGACATAAATTAAATAAATAGAGATTTAATTCTTGATTACGCAGCTAATGTTTTTTGAGGAAATCCACACTAACATTATTTTACACTCTTTCATCATATAAAATAGGAATTTGGCTAATCCAACCAAAAGCATTATTTTCACTTTATATTACACCCATCCAATAATATTACCATTATCCGAACAAGGGTTAATTATTCCCAAAAATCAAAACAGATTCTAATCAAGTGTCTCACAACATTGTTAATTCATATACGTACATAATTAAATAAAAATATTGTACTTTCATTTAGCTCTCAATTACAAATATATAATGCTTTTTTTTTTTAAATTAAAAAAAAAAGTTTGGCCTCCGTGGTTTTGGAGTTTTGTTCATTGATTACGTTGGATTATTGTTTTAGTTAAATGTAACAAATGAAGAATAATTAAGAAAATAATGATTAAAATTTGTCACATGTACAAGATAGGAAAGATGAGAAAAATGAAATTAGAGAAGGAATTGTTGTTTGGTTTGTAAATGTAGAAGAAAGATTAATATAGGAGCAGTCCAAAGAAAGAAAAAGAATAATCACAAAGGAAATAAAACTATAATAATAGTATTAAAATTAGACAAGAAAAGAAAGAGAGAGTGTAGTTAAGATGGATGGCTATTAGATATGCCTAAGGAAGCTTGAATGTAAATATTTCAACAACAAAATTTATTGTTAAGCATCAAGTCGTGTAGGACTCAAATTGTATCCAACGGTTGGCAAAGATTTATGATCATGATATGAGCCAAGCCAAATATTGAAAAACACATGCTAATTAAATTATTATTATTTGTATTAAATCAGGATTTTCTTACATCATTACACCTTCAAAACGGAATGCATGCATCATGAACTGAATGAATGAATGGACAAAATGAAAGAAAGAAAGAATGAAGAAGAAGAGTCCATTTTTCATTGTGGAGATGAGATAAGAGTATCCAAGAGTGCTTACTTTCCAATTATTTCATTTGTTTCTATCTATTTTTTCTTTTCAATTTATAAATAAAGTGATAGTATTTTTTTTTCTTGTGGCATTATTATTCATTCTCCGCTCATTTTAATTATGATTTAATTTGTTTAGCTTAATTAACTTCTTGGAAAGTTTTTTTTTTTTTTTTAGAAAATATAATTTAAAAGTTTGTTCAGAATTAGATTTATTTTTTATTTTAAAATATAATGATATATATGGTTATTTAATTATATTTTGATAATACAGTAAAAATAAAAAAAAATTGTATGTTATTTCATTATTTAATTATATTTTGGTCATGCAATAAAAATAAAATTGTATATAAATTTTAATTTGTAAAGTTGTACTTTCTTATAAGTGCTATTTAGTCAGGGATAAGTACTATTTAGTTAGGGGTAATTAAAGTAAGTTGAATTTTTTTAAAAGTAGTTAAATTTTCAGAAAATTAAGTACTTGAAATTTGGAAAAAAATTTCAAGAATTAAGAAATTCAATATCCATTATTCTCGAGAAGTAATTTTCTCTCTAATCCAAAAAATACACTTAATTATAAATGTTAACAATTTTTGTTTTATCCTTACTATTTTTATTAAAAAATATTTTTCATAGAAATATTAATAATATTTTATTTTACTGAATAATTCAACTTTCTAAAATTTAATTAAAAAAACAAACAATATATATTCGTTACTCAACATGAACTGACTTACCAGCAAATATACATTTTGAGAAGACCAATTTAAACTAAACAATGCCATTTGAGAAATTAATTACTTCCCTTCCACTTAAAAGTAGGAAGTTTACTTAACAAAAATTAGTAGAATCGATAAAATTAATCAAACACGTAAAATTTATTTATTTTTCAAAAAGTTATATTCTCCTATCGACTTATTTCAACCAAACATCAACTAAAATCATTCTTCACATAAGTTTCGTTATTCATTATAAATATTTTCAAAATGATGCAAAGTCCGCATAGAAAAATACTTATTTGTATCAATAAATTCCAGTAGCGTGTGATAATTATAATGTGTGTAACATATACTGTGATACTTCATCAACATAATGAATTGTCAAAATAATTTTACATAGGTAAGAGTTCTTAAACATATTTTACATGAACTTTAATAAATTGAATAGAAAATTGACTGAATTTTTATGTCATTTTGTTTCTCTAACTCATATTTGTAAGTGGTAATTGCATGTTGGATTGTAATTCTTGCTAATAAGATACCATCTTTAGAAGTAGGCACCAGACTCTACTCTAACTAGCGAAGTGTATATCCTTTTTTGTAGATGTGAATATGTAAGAAACCTGAATCAACAATTTTTTTTTTTTAGGATATACTATGCATATTATACATTCATTATACATACCATCTTATTAAAATATACGAACGTGTGCACTGAATAATTGTCCCACATAACTGTATCTTTCTTTCTTGTATGGAAGGAGAGTTGTATTTGAGATATGGCCCACATAACAACAATAATAAGATATTGAAATGAGCCCCCACCGTCTAATATTCGAAAATCTAAAATAAATTAAACTATATAAAAAAAATATCATATTCTCAATGATGTAAGCACTAATTAATCCATCCATACACCTTATTGTAAGGTTTGTTCAAAATAAAGTACAGAAAAAAAGATCAGTTAGCCACCAACTAAATCTCATATGTGACAAATTTTGCATTCGAGCAATTTGACAACAATAACTATACCAATAAAAACAACAAATTTTGATTCAAAACAGTTAAAAAGAAAAGGAAGAAGAAGTTCATGTAATAATTTCTTAACACACAGATTATAATGATAATAATAATTAATTATATGCTTCACTTTTCAATTTCCTCCATTAGAGCAATCGATAAATCTATACACAGTACCAACCACACCCTTCTAATTCAAAATAATGATATGATTAGATAAACTAAAACTTAATTTTGTTCTTCTTTTTCTACTTCGCTGTTTCAATAATTCCAAAGACAATCGAGATCAACTGGGCCAGCAGAAGTAGAAGGAGCTTCCTGATCATCAAATGGCCTTTTACCCATTTCAAGATTTGAAATGACAGAAGAGATTTCAGTGTTCATATCAGTAGAAATCCCTGTTTCTTGTGAGGCAGTGACCATTTGGTCCCTCTCTGTTTTGAAACTCTGTCTCATGTTAGATCCTTGATTTCCAATTAAGGCCCTTAAAATCGAATGGTCTTGAATCAAACCGGAACTTTGATACCCTGATATTGGTACAGTTTGGGTTGTAGAGTAGAATGAATTTTGAATTGGAACAGGAATTCTTGGATAAACATCGCAAGGATTAGAAGAAACAGCATAATAATTATTATTGAAATTATCAATGGATTCTTGGTGGTTGTTGTTGTTTCTATGAACATCAATTGGATTGGAGAAGCAGGGCACGTAAACAGATTCGGGTACTGGCTTACTGTTCTTGGTACTATAAGGTGAGGAATCCAGTAATGGGGGTAATCCAGAACTACCCAATTCATTACCAAAAGAGCCTAATCTCACTAAGCCTGAGATATGCGTTTTTTTCCCACCAGAACTCTTTTGAAATACTCTGCAAATAACCCATTCATTCTGTAAAACAAGAAAAGAAAGTAATAAAAGTAATTAGCTTCAAATCACATAAACAAAACAGAAAATATAAGAAAAAGCAGTGATTTACAGTGGAAAGAAAGAGATTGAGTACCTTTGCAGTTTTGGGGAGGTTATGGACAGAGAATTTACCCTCCAATCTGTATTCATGCATAACCCAATTGGTCTTCTCTCCTTTAGGAGCTCGACCCTTATAGAAAACAAGAGTCTTTTTCATACCAACAAGCGATTTTCCTCTGTAGATCTCTTTATCTTTTCCTGTAGCTTTCCAGTACCCAGCTTCTGTAGCTCTGTTTGTTCTCAAACCAGTTGGATACTTTCTGTCTCTTACACAGAAAAAGTACCATTCTTTTTCACCCATTTTTGCTTTCCCTTCATCCAAACAAAACAACAACAAATTAGTTAATACTACTTCAATCTTGTAATTATATATAGTATTTGAAGAAAAGCACTGATTTTGATTGAACAACTTACAAGGCAATTCCCAGGGTTCAGACTTGTTCAAGTCCACATCCCCAATAGCTCTAGATGAGAAATTGATATCAAGAACCTTTTTGTAAAGATAGTGAGAAATTAGCTCTTCATCTGTTGGGTGGAACCGAAACCCAGGTGGCAAATCCATCTGATCATCTTCCTTAATAAGACCAGAAATATTTTCCATTTCTAAAACCCTAAATACCTTTAGACAGACAAATTGGATTACAAATTAAGGGGGAAAAAAGGAAAGGAAAAGAAAAGCACAGCACTAGAGAGAGAGTGAGGTTCTAAATTCTTAATATAAGCTCTATATATGAAATGGGTAATTGACCCAAAAGCTGAAATTCTCTCTAAATACAAGGAACCTTAATATAAAGATTAAAGGGATGACAAAAAGATTTGCAATGGAAAGTGAAGAAGTAAGATAATAGATAACAGAAAAGCTTAGCATAAAGCTAAGGGAAGTTAGGAAGAAAGGTAAAGATTGAGGAGAGAAGATGAAAATCGTAAACATGAAAGTTGGAAAGATGTTAAGAAGAAAAGCAGAATGAAGGAACAGAAGGCCCTAAATACTGGTGTCTTTGGTGGCCAAGAAACGTGGTTTGTAAGGCATCTTAGGTAGGTTGTTTTGTTTTAGTTTTTTTTTTTTTCCCTCTAAATATATATATATACCCTTATTATTATTATTATTATTATTATTATTATTATTAGTGGTGCCAATAATAATAATTATTCTATCTCTCCACTCCCAAAAATTGACCAAAAACAACTCATCTTACTATATGTTTCATGTGCATGTAAATCTTATAAATAGGTTTAATTATGTCAATTTATTTATTGCTTTTTCAATGCTCTATTAATTACAAAATCTTAATTAATTTATGTTATGAAAAATAAGAATGAAAAAAAATATTATTCAATAAGGTTTTTAGGTGTAGTTTCATGGGTTGTTTTATCTGCATACCAGAACTATTCAAATTTGCACATCTATTTTTCAAAAAAGTCTGATTTTCCAAAATACCCCTCACCTGATGAATGCAAACGAACAGCTAGCCGTGTGAATACAAATGCATGGAAGATCAATGAAGCAGCCGTTTCTTTCTAGCTCACAAATTTAGTTAAAGCCCTTTTTTTCCTTTTAAATGACTTATTTGACCTCAATTTAAACTCTCTCTCTCTCTTTCTCTATAAGAATATTTAGATAATTATATGCTAAAAAATAATGGAAATAGAAAAGCAAAAGGTGGTGATAGAATATTGAAACTGACATTGCATAGATTTTTCATGCTATTAGCATCAAAAGGTGACACTTGTGCTGTCGAACAAATATCACATTAGTCTATTCTCCATGTTCAATTGAGAGTGAAATATTTAAATGGACTAATTTTAAATTTATTAACAAATAAATAAATCAACTTCTTTTAATTTTTCTCTAAAATTTCTTGCTAAAACCACTGTCCATCTTTCTTAATTGGCTTAATTAGCGGTAATTCCTATTTCACTTTTCTTCTAGTATTTTTCTTTTATTCTCAATAAGTTCTAACTCTGTTACAAATAGACTGATATTTTTAGTAGTTTCCGTCTATTTACCCGTAGGTGTTTTAATTTTCTCTTATTTATGTAGTTTTTTAATATTTTTACATTTATGCGTTATTATTTACTTTTTTATTTTAAGATACAAAATAGATTATTGATTTTTTGAGATGAAAATCTAAAATTTTCAAATATAGGTAATAATATTCTATAGGTGAAATATGATAGTACATTATATATGTTTCTCCATCAATATTTGGTTATTACCATTTTTTAACGAATTTCAACTATTATAAATTTTTTGAATCACATAATATTTGTTATTGCAGTTAATCAATTTTTTCATTCTATTTTGTTCTGAAAAATAAAAATAACTTATTCTGCTAAAATCTAAAAATTACCCTCTTTAATTATTTATTATTATATTTCTAATTTTTTGTGTGAGATTATGATGATATATTACACCTATTTTAAACATCTAGATGTTGCGGAAACGGAAAAATTACATTCTACAAACTTTAAAAAATGGATACCAACGTTTAAATCCAAAAAATATGGGAAGAAAATTATAAACATTAAAAACATAAATGTATTAAATATGATGCTTTGAAAATTTTTAATAATATTTAACAATTTTTCGGGTGAAAAAAAAAATTATATAAAATCCATGTTAATAAATACTTCATAGTACACTTCATCAAATAATAATGATACATTGCTTATATTTTACATCTAAATCAAGCATATGTATATGCACATTAAATTCTATAAAAAAAAACTATACACATTAATCAATTCTACATTCTAATTTAAATTTTAAAAATTGTTTGCAAGAATCACATGCAACTCCAATTTTATCAAGCAATTAATAAGGAAGGGCGTTTTTAATTTTTAAAAATTACATAAACTTGCTTGAAATTTTTAAAATTACAGAAACTTGTTTGAGTTTTTGAAAATTTCAATTTCTGAAACTTTAAAAATAAAAATAAAATTAATTGAAACTACTTACTTCCTTTAACCTCTTACATGGGGTTATGTCTAAATAATTATTTAAAATGGAGAGAAAAAGTGATTTGTGATGGAGAGGCTTTTAAGTTGATTAGGTGGAAAATTTTCAATAAGTTGGTTAGGTGAAAGAAATTCAATGCATTAGACAATTTTTACAATTGTGCATTGGTAGCTAATTTGTCTACGTGACAAGCGTTCACAAGCTCAATTTTGGTTCTTGGTTGGAAAATCTTAACAATAATCAAATTACAGACTTAAAAAATAGAATCTATCCATAAATATCCTTTAATACTTATTTAATTATATCATCTAAACTTTTTTGACGAATTATGTCATCTAACCTTCTTTAAGGTTTTGCCATTCAATTGTAAACAACCGAATCCAAATGAATATTGCAAACTCAGGACTCGTTTATTTAATTTTTTAGTATTGCTTTAAACCAAGTTGAAATATGAATAGCTCAAGAATATATATATATATATATATATATATATATAAACGAAACTGAATTATAAAAGAAAAGAAATAAAAATTGAATATTCAATTACAAATTATAATTTACGTAATAAAAAATCACTATATTATTACAATAACTAAAAGAATCTTGCATAAAAAGTATTGTTTTATTATGAAATCACTCAAAAATAAATAAAACAAGCCTCCTGAGACTCGTTTAGTTTTGAAATGAATTTTAATCAAATTATATTGGTTTGCTGATTAATCGGGATAGTTTGCACCTTTATATATCTTGGTGGTATATGATATTTTTATTTGATGCAAATTTTTAAAAAGCCGAATTGAAAGTATATTCATGACATATTATAATCTTTTTTGTTATTAGCAATTGCATTAATATATTTTTTAGATTAAAATGGCACAAGAGCGATAAACTGTAGAAGAATCATTTTCATAAAATAGTTAAAAAGTAATTTAACATAAATGATACGTTTAATCATAAATGATATAATGCTTATTTATCAAATATTTTCTGGTGAAAATAAAAAAAAGTGATCATTATATAGTATCAGGCAGCTATGTCTGCTGGGAATCAATATCCATTTCAACTCAAAATAGTCAAAAGTATGATTAAAACCATTGGCTAAGGAAAACTGAGAATTTATAACTAAATTTATTTATATTCTAACAAGGCTTCTCGATCTTTTACTTAAGTTATTATTACCTCTGTTTTTTTCATTTCTTTATATTCACTATTTCACTAATACCAATATAAATTCATTTTTCACCAATACCAATACAGAAATAATAATAAACAACTACTAACCCTTTAAAAAATTTACTTTTTCACCAATACCAATAAAAAAATAATAATAAATAATTACAAAACTTACTATAAATGAAAATGTAAACAACTCAAAAAAATACCCAAAAACGAAAATGTAAACATATCATGAAAACAGAGGTAGTACATGAATCATGTACTATGTATATAGAATGAATGTTGTTTTTGCATGATCCTATAAAATAAATCCACCTTAATATCTCCCAAAAAAAATATTATTATTTATATTTCTATTGCATAAATGGCTTCACTCTAATCTCATCTCTAATTTTGGCAATGAAATGGTCAATTTCTTAATTTCAATTTAAAATGCAAATCAAATATTCAAGTCTTAAAGCAAATGTATTACTACTAATTTTATATAACAAGTCAAATTATCGTACCTTTGCCTATTTGTAAACTTTCTAATCCCCAGATTTGGCGGGTTTTTTCACCAATCACGCCTTGCCACGTCTCGGTGTTCTCCTCACGCTTGCATGTCGGTGCGAAAGAAACAAGGCCCACAATGCCATCTCAGCCTCCCCTGGGTCTACAGTCAACTCTTCGGGTAATCGGAGCGGGTTTAGTTATTAGCTCTAGCCAATTGAGAAATGCCAAATGGCGGAGTTTGAGGCTAGCAATGGAGTGTGGCCATGCGTTGTAGTGTCAATTTTTTTTTTTAAATATTTTCTTTTGGATGCTTACGTGGCGGATAGGGACGTTGACTAATTTGTCAGGTTACCAAGACGATTGAAATTCCTCATGCACGGAAAATCTGACACGTGTCCTGCCAATATTGGATTTGTTGCTTGAAAGGGAAAGGCCACTTTTGTCATTGTAGTTTAATGGGCTTATTTTATGAGCACCAGCACAAACGATTAAATTCTTCATTTTGAATCTAATCTAAATATAAATATCTTATTACTTATTTTAATTTGGGATCTTCTATTGTTTTCCATATAAAGGTGCCAACTGGATTATATTTATTTTCTTTTAAAGTTTCATTTTTTTGCTTGGGAAAACTGATGGGCCAAAATTTATATATTTTTTTCATAAACAAAAAATGGATGTCTTTAAATTAGATTATAAATAAAGATTATAGTGTGTTCAATTTAAATTTTCAAAACTTAATATAAATTAAGATAGATAGGTATCAAATTTTCTTTAGAAAAGAAAGAACAGCTCAAATGTAATGGAAATTTTAGAATAAAGATTCATTATAACAATGCAAACCATGATTTTTTCTTTAAAAAAAAACCAAAAACTATATTTCAATTTTTCATGCCTACGAAGTAGAGACAATAGAAATTATTTTTCACATTAAATAATATGTAATTTTAATTTGGTAGTTGCATAGAAACATTTTAATCTGCAATTCTAATATCATTATCATTCAATTCATAAATATATGAGTATATCAAATTATAAACATATATAAATTTAGAACAAATGAAAAATACAATAATAACATAACTAAAAGATGAAAAATTCATACTTAAATTTTCAATCGCGTTAGATATCATTCCCAAATGTTCTTTTGGGGTTTTTCTCCTCTAGAGAACTCGTTTGTCTTGTCTTTTGACAAGTTTTGTTTCGTCGTTTTTGTTTGTCCTTTGTGACAATGCAAGAGGCTAATGATGTTTATGTGGAGATGGCGCATTTATCCGTAGAGGAGGAATATGAATAAGGTTTAGAGCTTGAAGAAGAGGATGAAGGAGGAGTAGATTATTCTTTGAGTTTAGTTGGTCATTTTTTGATTGAAAAGACTAATCAATTTCAATGTCATGAGACAAACTATGGCTGCACTATGGAGGCCACTCATAAGGGTAACCATTTTGTCATGAGGTTGATGTAGATCATGTCTTGGACACGTCACCTTGTACATTCAATAATCACCTATTGATGTCGGAATATTTAAGGGGTTATTCACACCATCGGAGGTTCCTCTCTTTCCATTTTAATATAGGTTTAGGTGCGAAGATTAGGATCAGGTTGTATGTCTGTTAAAGCTGCGGAGAAGATTGGGAAAGAGAGTAGTTAGTTTATGGCTACTGATCCGCATAATTGTTCCTCAAGTAAATATATTAGAATTCGAGTTCGATGGATGTTTGAAAATATCTGAAAAAGTGATAAAATTGAAGAACAAGGAGGGTGATTGGTTCTAGCCAACATTAAAGTTGAAAAATTTCTAAGTTTTTGTTTCTTATGTGGTTACTTAGATCATAGGAAAGATTTTGTAGGCTATTACTTCTATCACTAGGGAATCCTCCTCAACGTCAATTTGATCTAGAGCTTAATGCTTCGAATCATCAGTGCTAGATAGCCACGTGAGCCGGAGATGGTGGTAGTCAATGCAATTCATTAGTGACCTCATTGTCTTCCATTGAAGCAAGCATCACCTCTAGGATAAAGGAAAGGTCATCTAATTCATCCTTTGCAAGAAGGTCCATTGCTCTTTCAAAAATTTGGATATGAAGCTTTTCGATCAGACTGTTGATTTCTTCGATTGCTACATCTTTTGCATTCACAATTACTTGTTGTAATTCAGCGACTTATTCCTCATAGGCCTTTCCCACATTGGTGAGGTGCTCACCATAGACTCGCCTCAAATCCTCCAACTGGGTGCTAGCTTCTTCACCTTCTTTTTGGGCGACCTCCAACCTTATCAATAATTCATTCATTTTTACTGGGTCAAGTGCCGTTTGCTTTGCAACTCTCTAGCTCACCCTCTGCTAATAGAGCTCTATCTCTTTCACGGTCAGCATCTTCCTTCAAAGTTTTATTCTCTTCTGCCACTTGCTTTTCTCTCCATTGCTCACGAATCTTTGCTTCCATGCTTTGGGCTCATGATATATTCTGTTCAACAAAAATAATATATACCTGTTAGTTGTCATAGAGATTGCTACGCATCATTTAAAGTCATCACATATTAATTAACGTCACTTATTTGTTTTATGGTACTCACCATCAGACTTCCCTTTATTATGTCCCCCGTCATGGTCTCCAGCTCCCTCGCTATATGTTGGCATACTCTAGTATTTTCTTGCACATCTCTTTAAGTGAAATTGTCATGAGGTCATTTTTTACCATGCTTGTGACTGTGTTTTTTGGTCCAATGTACGACCTCTCCTGGATGTCATTTTTATTACTTCTCTCTTTCTCTTGTCTTTTCTCTTGCCTCTGGGTAAAGTCTCCGTCTTTTTTCCTCCTCGGGATTGCGGGCGACCCTGCGGGTTAATCTTCAACCTCTCCGCTACAGCTTGTAGAACTTCTTGATTCATATCTGAAAATGGAAACAAACAATTTATATATCTCGGTTCAACTTTCTTAACATGGTCATACCTCTATATGCTTACTCTCTATCGGAGGTCACCCTGTAACATACTTGGAGCACTCTTAAAACTCATAAAAGACGGCCTTTGGATAGACCCCTCTAACTCCCATTGTCTGTAACGAATCAATCCTACTTTTTTCTTCTAGATTCAGACCTTTGGAGGTTATTTTCCTCATTTTGTGACTCTACAAGGTCGAAAATGTGAACTCATTTCCATTGGTCATCTTGATAAGACACATGTTGCTATTATAGCTACTGGGTATTAATCCTTATTCTTATTCCAAGATCTTATACCTAGTATATGCATGCAGGTAGAAATACCCCATGGTATCCATATTCACCATGAACATTACACTTAGCTGATGGGTGTCGAAACCACCAAAAATAAAATTACATACTCTAAAAATTTTGTATATAGCAGAGAGCAGGGTCGATCCCACAGAGACTGGCCAAGTTTATTTCTAAAGTGCTAGAATAGAAAATGAGAATTTTAAATTGAACTAAAATAAATAAAATTAAAAGATGGGAGCAGGAAAATAGAATTAAAAACAATGAAAACAAATACAGCCAAATGTATAATTCTCAATACGAAATCTTATGTTTGATAATTGACTCTAAGATAACTTAATAATTCCACATCACAAACAAGTTATAATCAGAAAGTACGACGATCCAACTAATCTTTCCTTAATCCTAGATTATTAAGATATGATCTAATAATAACCTCTAATTAACAAACAATCCTAAGTACGATGAATGATTTAATCTGTCAATTGCAATGAACACTAAAAGATCTTACCCTAATTAACATATTCTACGAGAACCCATTTAAACTAGATCATGCATTTACTTAATATAACCCAAAAGTCTGGTCACAAATAAGTTATATCAATCGCTACTTGTATCAACTCGATTAAACAATTACGAATTTAATCTCATTGATTAGCTATATGCATCCTATCAATTAATCAATTGGCCAGATTAATCAATCAACAAAATACATTAAGGATATATTTTTTCAATTAGTTACAGTAAAAGCATGAATGCAACAGGAATTAAAAAGTAAAGATAAGGGCATTAAGATCTCACAAACATGAAAAAAATTAACTTCGAATTAACCATTGGCTGAAGGGAATAGTTTAGCCTTAAATGGCTATGGAGAAAACAGAAATAAAACACTAAAAATGTAACTAAGAGGAGGCTGCCCAAGAATGCCTTCCAAAAGACCTAAAACACACTTATATAATGTTTAAAACTACGGCAAATAATAATATAACAAAAATGCCCAATAAAAACTAATTAATTCTTCCTAAGCTCTAATTTAAGTCCAAAACGTCAGAAAGTAAAGTGGGCCAGCTGCCCAAATAAAATTCAGTCTGCATTGCTTCCCTCGGCAATTAGCCTTGCCCAAAGCTAACTCCTGACAGCGTCAAAATCGTCCAATTAGCTTCTAGCTTCACATCTAATGCTCTAAAACTCTCTCAATTATGCTCCAAATGCTTCATTTTTGTTAAATCCAATAACTCCTAATCAAAATAATAAAAATTAAATAAAATCTCACAATTAAGCACAAAAGACATCAAATAAGCACAAAATTAGAAATTAAAAACATGTTGGATTTGCAAGTTATCATTAGCATATATTGAAGGTCAATGTAAACCCGTTTGCCAACAACAAGGCATGCAAGTAATATATTATCCTGAAGGATCGAGGGCCTAATTGGATAGGGGCGAGCTGGCAATACTTCAGGATGGGAATGTGTATTTTTAATAGAAGGAGGGTAAGGATTTCTCTTGATATTTGATTCAAATTTCTAAGGGATTAACCTCTCCAGAATCAGAATTAGAATCTGTGGTTCATCCTTAAGTTGAGGGGGCCCTCTACATAAGGGTCTCTTGGAAGTATATGGCTGGGAATTCATTTGTTTGCGACCTCAAGTGTCCAATCCATCACTATCAGAGGATGGGGTATTTACTGAGGTAGCTGGTGACCTCTCGTTAGAGAATCGATCGCTATCGGAAAGTCCTTGGCCATTTGAGCCATTTAATCTAGAGTTTGAGAACTCTAATGATGACATCATTAATGTTTAAAAAAAGAAGGGAAAAAAGGGTACATGTTTAAGATGAAAATGTCGCTCGAAGGATGAGGTTGCTTGAAGTAAGGGGAAGGTCACTCGAAAGGAAAGAGTTTGAGTTTGTTTCAGCAAAAGTGGTGAAGTGAAAGGAGAGATGGCCTTTTTTTATAGGAGAGATGGGTGCAGGGTTCTAGGAGCATTAATGACACCTGAAATACCAGCATGCCCCTCATGTCCATTGCATGAATTAGGGGTAACGTGGTAATTAATCACGGGGCACCGAAGCATCACACTGTAAGGTTTTGGAATTTTGGGTATGAGACTCTCGCCTAAGGATTTTAGAATTTCTGGCACGGGATGTTCCCACTCAATTTTTAAAGAATTTTGGAGGTTGCAATTTGGAAGTCTTTTGGCGACCTCTCGTCCAGACATGGGATAACCAAGACATGAAATAACTTGGGCTTGAAAGGATGACATCTGTAAGCGTCCCCACTTTTTAAGGACCTACCTGTCAGAATATAGTGGGGTCGAAGTTGAGGACTTAATAAGGACGCATGCTATTGGCTAAATGGAGGCTGTTGTTTCCCTATGTAGAAGAGGTCGCCTACGCTCAAAAGAATGTTGTGCTACCGGCCTCCTATGCCTATTGGTCACCGGCCTCCTATGGCCACCACCTCATTGCTTTAGGCCACCAAGCATCTACATAACACTGTTTAAATTCACTATAAATAGTCCATGATTATCACTTATAAAACTAAGACACTTTTTAGACCTCAGTTGTTATGCAGGTACTAATTTATTTCTTTCTTTTCTATAATTTTATTATATTAATATGTATTTTCTTAGGTGTTTTTATGCGATTCAACAATATTATATATACCTTTTTTTTTTTTTTTTTGTGCTTTCGTCAAATTTTGAATGTATAATTGTCACCATTCATTATTAATGATACATTTATATTTAATCTCATGAATAAACGAAAAAATAAAAATTAATCACTTCATCTATCATAAATTTAAACCTTAAAAATTTTATGTCTTCTTAAATCTATATATAATTTCATAGTTATATATTTTCAATTTATTCTTTGTATTTGATTTTGTTTGAGTTATAAAATATATGAAGATTATAATTTTTTTGTAGTATTCTATTTTCATTTTTGGTTTCATATTTGATTGTTCTAATGAATATTAAAAAATTTTAATATTTTCTATGGAAAATTTATATATAAATAGCGACTTTTTCTTCTAAATATTCAGTGCTATTTTGATTTACTGTATGGCTTCTCTTTGTGGATTTATTGTTAAAATTCAAAATATTAATGAGTGAATTTGGAAGCAACTTTATTTAAATTGAATTGAAAGATTATAGAAATTTAATTTTATGATTTAAATGTTTTTTCATATTGCATTAAAATAACTGCATTAAAATAAAGGAAATGCTAAAATTTTGTAATTTAGTTCTTTTCTTTTTGTTTCTTTTTATGTTCAATAATTAAAAATAAGAATGTGAAAAAAAAGAGAAAAATAGAGGTAGCAGTATTTAAATGGAATTGTAGATGTAGAGGTATTGTATTACAATTGGTTTTGTGAAATTTTGTAATACTGCAATTGGTTTTGAACAGCGACTGTAAACCTAAAAACTTTTGTAATAGCAATCCGAAAATTAAGAAGGTCGGCCACACGTCTATTTCTTCTTTCAACTTTCCATATATGTTTTACATTTTGAAATAGTTATTTAAGATATGAGATAATGGGTAAAATTAACTATAATTTTTAATTACATTTCAATCTATCATATGCATTCGATTTCAGGTTGACAACAAAACTCAATTACTTGTTACAATTAACACTAACAAGTTACAACCACACACTCCCTATAACCAATTACAATTGTCAATTAATTAATGCCCATGTAAGGCGAGGAAGGAGGGATAGAATCCTCACCTTAGGTCATGGTGCATCACTGAGTACGAATTTTAATCGAAAAAGATTCGTAGTAGAATCAAAACTGAAAAATTTATACGGTTGTAATTTCAATTTCTTGTCAAGAACTGAAACCATATCAGAACTAAGAATCGATTTAAGTGTTAAATTTGAGTTTCTTATTTAGAAATGTATTATTTATTATTACATATAACGATATTATATATCATTTGTGACTCAATAATTCTAATGAAATCCAATAAAAAAATAATGATCTAAGAATTTTTTTTTCAAGTTGCACACCTTTGGGATTGTATTTCAATTGGTCAAAGCATCGTCCTATCAAGGCAGAAGCATCTAATAATATACCATCCATTTTAGATATGCACATTTTAGCTATTCATTTCAATTAAAAGTGGAGCATGTGATTAAATTTAAGAAATTATCTTTATATATAAAATGTATAGATAAATGATTCTATATTGCATTTTTAGACTCAGTTTTTTAGTTTCGGTTCTAATCTAGTACATTTTAATTTCAATTATAGTATGCTTCTTGGCAAAGAGTCAGAATCAGAACTATTTACGTTTTTTGGTTCTGATACTAGAGTATGATTTTTGGTTTTAAATTGGTTCCCTAAGAACTATGTACAATTCTAATTATCTTGCATGCTAAGGTATACTCTAATATAGGTGCACTTATGATTAGATGAAAATTCAAGAGTTTAATCTCACCTTCAAAAGAAAAAATTTTAACTAGTCATCTTATTTTTAATTTATCTATAAATTGGCCATGATAATCGGTACAAGTAATAAACAATTTGAATTTACTTAAATGAGGGATTGCGTTCGAGGTATAATATATGCAATGCACGATCTTAATTGAGCCCAAATTAGACGTGCGAGATCAGGGTCGGATTTGGGTTATTGCAAACCAAAGCAAGCTTCAAAAAAAAAAAATGTATATATATAAGTTGAAAGATAGTTATAATAATTAAAACAAATGTTGGTACATATTTTCATAGCATAATTGCATACTGTCAAGTCTCAATCAATGAATAGTAGAATATATTTTTGAAAGAAATTAATATTTTTGAACAAAATTCTGAAATATACTATATTTACTTCGTCATGAATAGACTAAAAACAAAAATGAAATGACGTGATATTTAAAAAATAATAAAAATAGTTTCAACCACTCAATTTCTTCTTCATGGTCGTCGTTTTATATATATACACACTCTACTCATTCAATCGATTGAGGGAAAAAAAAAAGCACTTGCATTTAAATTTTATACCTTAATAATAATATTTTATTTATTATTACCAACTTTTTATATATTTTTTTTACATATAATAATTCATTAATTTTTTTTAAAAAAAAAATTTATAAAAAAATTACGACCATCAAATCTTATTTGTTAACAAAAACTAGAAAACGACATTTTTTTATTATTGATTTGAATTTGGATCCACCAACTATGACCTAAATGATTTTGTAAATATATATTTGTTTGGTATGTTTCTGAAGAGAGTAATGCAGAGTTTGGGTTTAGAGGTATTTTGTAAACTCACTTTATTCCTAATTTGATGCCTGAAATTAGAAGGGTCATTTGTCATTTTGTGTGAAAATGTTCATATTTCTTGTTTTAATCTGGTAGATGTGTTTCCAGCTCAGTATTTTGACCACTTGGTTAAAACAAGAGATATTAGTCCCTTTTTTTCACTCTAATTTAATATAATAATGCGTATCAATTTCAACATAACTTCCTCCAAATAATTAATAATATCGATATTATAATAGTAACACATTTTTATTTTCGTTTTCTTTTACGTATAAAATAAGAAAATATTAAAAAAAAAACATATACGCGTAACAGAAACAACCAGAATAAATACAAGATAATAAATTCTAACAAAGATGTTGTCTAATACGTGTAACGTGTATGCCTTACTTACATATAAATACAATCTATTCTACTAATAAATAATAAAGAATCCAAAAATATCAATAACCAATTTAATTTTAGATTGATTTACTTAAAATGGACCTAAAAACAAATGGTATATAAAGATTTGTAAACCCTCTGAACAGAAAGAGTAGAGTTGAAAGAGCAGCATTAATGAAGTTGAATATCGAGTCGCAACATTCTTTCATAACTAATAATGAGTTTGGTGAGGAAGGTGGCTACATAAAAACTGAATGAAT
This sequence comes from Croton laevigatus, assembly GCA_949640765.1. Taxonomy (NCBI): domain Eukaryota; kingdom Viridiplantae; phylum Streptophyta; class Magnoliopsida; order Malpighiales; family Euphorbiaceae; genus Croton; species Croton laevigatus. Next base: position 537 of record CATIWJ010272283.1, on the reverse strand, counting down.
TCTTATAAGTATATATATATATTTTTTTTTGACATAGGTATACAAGTATATATATATATATATAGTAGTCGACCACACACAGAATCTAATGCCTAATTATGGTGCTTTGGCCTTCCTAATTATTTTCTGCTTCTGGGATTTGAAAGCAACTTTTCATTTTTTTTTAATAGTTTATTGAGGATTTGTTAGTTTTTAAGCATGTCATGTTTCTAATAATTTTATAGCCACCACATTATTTTATGGCATAAAAGATGAAGAAATGCAGATATTAAGGATTTCCACCCCATTATTTTATGACAAAATGACAAAATTTAAGCATTTTCATTATGTACTTTGATGTTGAAATTTTTCTTAGGTATTTATTTTTAAATACTGGCTTGTTTGTAAAACAATTAATGTGTTAACCTTTTCGTATTGAAAAAGGATTTTTTTTTTTCTTTAAATACTCTAATTCTAGAGGGACAGGGAAATGTGAATTTGAACCGGTACACTTCGGCTCAATATAGGAGCAGCTAGACCAACATCTTATCACGTATT
>CATIWJ010272245.1:0-12627 GCA_949640765.1 Croton laevigatus | reverse complement strand
TGAAGGAAATAAAAACAAGAAGGACCAAATAGGAAAATGGTGGAGCAGATAGAAGAAATTGAATAGCGGCATATTCTTGGTTTGCTCTTAGAAGTCAAGCGATGGTATAACCTCCAGTTTTATTTAGTTTGGCATGTACTGGATATTGAAAATTATTTGACATGGGTAATTATTGTAATGTAGTTAGTATATATAAAAAAATGATTAAGATATTTATGATGTAATAGCAGCTGTAAAAAAAATTTGTAAGCAATAATGGATGTTAGTCGGTACTGTAACACTTCAGTCTGACTTATTCGTAAGTTGGATTTGGAGTGTTACAAATATGCCTGAAGAGTCGAGCACTAAAACGACAAAGAAAAGAAAGGCGTTAGCTCCAAGGTCTGCTGTTTGGGAGCACTTCACACCATTTTATGATGTGGACGGCATCAGAAAAAGCAAGTATAATAATTGTTCTAAAGAATTTTATTGTGATCCTAAAAAGCTTGGCATCATTTCACTTAAGAACCATATTAATAATTGTAAACAGCACCTACATAGTGTAGAAATAAGATAAACACAATTGTCTTTTCAACCTACTTCCACTGTTGCTGATGGTAGTTCTATGAGTTTATTAAGTAATTAGAAATTTGATTAAGATTATAGTAGAAAGTGTCTTGCATTGATGATCATAATAGATGAACTGCCATTTAATTTTATTGATGGTGAAAGGTTTAGGAAATTTGTTGTAAGTTTATATCCTTGGTTTAAAGTCCCATCTAGATGGATGGTGACACGTGATGTTAATCAGTTGTTTATTGATGAGAAGAAAAGGTTGAAAGCATTTTTTAAAGAGCATGCTTATTCAATTTGCATTACTACTAATACGTGGACATCCATTCAAAATATCAATTATATGTGTGTGACTGTGCATTTCATTGACAATGATTGGAAATTACAAAAAAATTTATTAATTTTTATCCTTTTGATAGTCATAAGGGTGAATTGCTTGCCTCAGATTTAGAAAAATATTTAAAGGAGTAGGAAATTTATGAAAAAGTTTTTTGTATTACAGTTGATAATGCAAAAATAGATGACAAAATGATTACAACTATAAAAAATAAGTTGTTGCCAAAAGGCATTCTTCTTTCCGAGGGAAAATATATTCATGTTAGATGCATAACTTACATACTTAATCTAGTTGTGCAAGAAGGATTAAAAGATGTTGATACTGCTGTTAAAAAAGTTAGAAATGCATGTAAATTTATGAAAGCATCACCTGTTAGACTAAGGAAATTTAACGAATGTTATGCATCTGAGGGAATTGAGTGGTCCAAATCTCTTTACTTAAATGTGGTAACTAGATGGAACTCCACATATTAGATGCTAAGCACTGCTCTTTAATATGAAAAAGTATTTGATGTTGTGGATTCATATTTTAATATTGAATTGGACTCTTGCATGGTTGGAGGATTAAGTGGTCTACTTTCTTGGGATGAGTGGAGAATGGTAGAAAGAATCACCAGCATGTTGAAACAATTTTATTTAGCTACATTGCGCATTTCTGGGTCCAACTATATGACATCTAACATATATTGGACTGAAATTAGCGATTTGTATGCTGACTTGTCTGATTGGAAAGTAAGCTATGATGCGGGATTAAATGAAATGGGATTAAAAATGCAAAACAAATTTGAAAAGTATTGGGGCGATTATGATAAAATGAATAAAATTATTTACATAGCTGCTGCACTTGATTCTAGGGAGAAATTTGAATATATGGAAGATGTTTTTATTACAATTTATGGTGATCAAAAGGGAAAATATCTATTTGATGGTGTGAAAATTGTAATGAATGAATTGTTTGAAGAATATAAGAAAAAACTCCAACCTGATTGTCCTCCTGGAGTTGAGAGTCGACCTAGTGCCATTACAAATAGATCCGATGTTGATCAAAGAGGAATTCTAAGACAAAGAATCAAGCGTGCAAGGGTTGAAAGTGATGTTGCAGGAGATAGAAAAACAGAATTGGAACTTTACTTAAATGAAGCCATATATGATTATGAGAAGGGGGATTTTGATTTGTTGAAATGGTGGAAGTTGAATTCTGAGTGTTTTCCTATCCTTTCTTGCATGGCTAGATATATATTGGCAGTTCCAATATCCACTGTAGCTTCAGAGTCATCATTTAGCACTGGTGGGAGAGTGCTTGATCCTTTTAGGAGTTCATTAACTCCTAAAATTGTGGAAACTTTGATATGCACGTAAGATTGGCTTCGATGATCTAATGAACATATAAAGGTTAAAGAAAATTTAGATGTCATTGAAAAGTTGGAGGACGGTACGTATTTTTTTCTTGTTTAATATCACATAATATTTAATATTTGTAATTGATTTTAAACTTTTGCATTTAAATTGCAGAGTTGGATAAATTTAATGAAAGTTATCCGAATAGTAGTTAAAGAACATCATCAAGTGTTAATAATCAAGGAACATCATCAAATATTGAAATTTAACAAGTCAATTTTAAATTTTATTTGCTATATGTCATTATCTTTTATGGTTTGTAATATTGATTTGAAGACTTTTTTAACTTGTTTGTTGTAATTTTGAATATTATGTAGTTTAGTATGTTGAAAATATATGTTTTAATATATAATGTTTTGTTTTAATATGTGGTGTTTTAGAATAGATTTAATTTTATTTAAATTTCTCTTCAATTGAAAAAAAAAGGAAAAGGAAATTCGAGTTGAAGGAGGTCGGGGCTCGAATATTTCTGGTTATTCGGTTCGGGGCCTGATCCTCCATCAGGTTCGATTCGGGTGGCTATATGAGCAAACTTCGGATCATCGGGTTGTTTGGGTTCAATTCGGGTTGACCCGAACCTGACCGATGTACACCCCTAGCATCAATCCATTTTTTAGAGTTAGAAATTTCCATGGCTTGATGGAAGTTAATTGGATCATCTTTCATCACTCCAATATCAACCTTATGTTCTTAGAGAAATATAACATAATCATCTAGTAGTGATTTTTTTCTCTCTTGTGGATTTCCTTAATGATAATGTTTCTTGAGGTTGTAGAGTTTGTTCTTCTGGAACATTTCTTAAACTTGAGTGGGAGATTCAATGACATTATTTGGAATTGCATCTTGAATAATATCAGGTATGGACACTGTTCTTGATTATTGTTAATAACAATTAAAGGAATATTCGTATATTCCTCTTCAAAGTTAAAGTCAAAGTCTTTTACTCTTCCTCCCCCATAAACTCAACATCCTAAAAAAATCGAGCATTTTCTATCTCTAAAAATAGCCATAGTTATGGGATCATAAAATTTATAACCCCTTGATCATTCATAATATCCAATAAAGTAACAACTGACAGCCCTTGGGTCTAGTTTCTTTTCATTTCGCCTATAAGGAATTGTCTCAGCTAGACATCCCCAAATATGCAAATGCTTAGGATTAGGTTGTTTACCTGTCCAAAGCTCATATGGAGTTTTTGCAATTGCCTTAGTTGTTAATAAGCTGCAATTTTTTAACGCCTCTCCCCAGAGTAATTCTGGCAAGGTAGAATGACTAATCATACTCCTTACTATATCCTTGAGCATTTCATTTCATCTTTTAGTTATACCATTCGTAGTGGGTGAACCTGGCATGTTGTACTATAGGACAATACTGCATTCCTCTAGAAATTTTATAAATAGACTTGGAAATTGTTCACCTAAAATGTCATATCTACCATAGTATTCACCATAAGGGTCAAATTTGATGTTTTTAATTCTTTTGTTGAGTTGGTCCTTAACTTTAACCTTACAAATTTTAAACATGTCCAATGATTGCGATTTCTCATATAAGAAATAAAAGTAGTCATATCGCGAAAAATCATCTATGAAAGTATTGTTGACCATTCCAAAAAGTCTTAAGGAATGGACCACAAATATCTGTTTGTATTAGTTCTAAAACGTTTGATTTCCTATTGGCACCAAATCTCCTCATATTTGTTTGTTTCTCATTATACAGTTTACACATCAAAATCTGAAAAATTAAGGGGATCGAGAATACCATTTGACATAAGTCTCTCAATTCTCTTTTTAAAGATATGACCTAATCTCTCGTGCCATAACAAAGTTGAATTCTCATTGGTTAATTTGCACTTTATGCCTATTGTACTAATAGACAAAGATTCATGAAATGAATATCCAATGTATAGAAATTATTATATCCTGACAAAGAACCAGAATCAAATAAATTTGAATTTTGAAAGAGATGAAATCTTTCGTTTCCAAATGAACAAGAATAATCGAATTTGTCTAATACAGAAATCGAAATCAAATTTTGTCTAAAAGACAGTACAACAAAAGTCTCTTTTAAATCCAAATAAAAACCAATTCTTAATATTAATCTAAATGTCCCAATTGCTCAACTTCAATTTCTTTTCCCTCGCCAACATAGATGTATCTTTCAAAATTATTAAACTTTCAGTAATTGATGCAATCTTGCATAGACACACTGATAGGAGTTGTTAAAATAGAATCTATTCATAGTGTGTCTAGGCATTGAAGCTAAATTAACATATGAACAAATAAAACTAAGAATCTTAACCTTTTTCATGCGCAATGCGTGATAACTGTACCTTACCTTAAACTGGCTAAACTATGCTGGAAGAGATATCAGAATCAAATGCATTAATAAGTTCTCGGACAAGGTTAAATCAAGTACTTTCAAATTTGAAGCAAGATAAGACATTTCCATTATGTACTCCCTTATGTTTCCTTTTCCTGTATATCCCATAGAGATAAGCTTTGCTAAAATGCTATTAGTTTCAGCTTTTTTATTTTTATAGTAAATCTTTTCTCTATATCCTCAAGAAAACCTTTAACTATGTCCACTTGATCAGATATTGTGCCCTTAAAAGCTTTTAAAGCGGCACGCTTAATGATCATAAGACTTATACGATTAGATCTTTCCCACTTTTCCATCTCCCTCTTTTCTTTTGAGGTACTCTTATTTATAAGATCAGCAGATTTATGAACTCTTATCACATAGTCAAGATCCATGACTCTAAGAATGATAAGGATACTCTTTACCACGCCTTAAAATTTGTGTTATTTAATATAGAAACTAAATTGATTTTGGCAGAAATATTAGTTGCAGTAGCATTAATTGAATCGAGAACAAAATAAAACAAATAATTAATAAACTCACATATTTTTCAAATTATAATCGAAGTTAAATGATAAATTTAAATAAAGGTAAATCCCATCTCAAAATACCGGGCACTCTATTAATATTTCATCTTTGGACAAAATATTAACTTGTAAGTGATATCTTGGTGTAGTACTCAAATATTTATGATAAATTAACATGTCAAACAATATATCCTCCTTTGGATTGATTTATTGCTCACATGTAAAACCAAATAATCATCACATATTCATCACCACAAGAGCAGATGTGATTATGTTAAATATAGACTTTCTTTTGGGCCAATTTATGTTCACACTAGTATTTTTCCTCCAAGCGTTGTGTAGACTTAGTGTTGAATTGAATTTTTTTCTTTAATTGTAAGTTTGGTAAGTTTGATATATATTGTATACAGACAATAGGATACCAAAAATTATTATATATAAAAGTTATTTATCTGCATTTTAGCTATTAAAAAATTATGATATTACTAATTTGCATTTTAAAGAAATATAACCGATATCCGCCATGAAGTTCTAGCATATGTATTTGATAATCTAAATAATCGAGTTTTATTCTTCTAATTATTTTCTTTTCCACTATTTTTTTAGAATAATTCTATTTTCCACTATTATCATTGTATGATGCAATTATTTACTACATAAATTAAAGTTTAGTTTAAAAAAATTTATTAGAAAATATTTAAACAAAAAGAGAAAAATATTCCGCACAATCCAAAGTTATGGCAAACTCATAATCATTATTGCAAAACTTCAAACATGAAAATGTAAATATTAATATTTAATGTCTAAATACATTATTCAAGCACATAAAATCATATAAAAATTTAAATAAAATTTATAAGATATATATATAATTTAAAAATTAAATTTGGAATAGAACATGAAAACCAAATAAAATAAAGAAAAGGAAACCAGAAGAAAATTCATCAAACAATTAATATGTTATTAAATAACACATCTTTTTTCCCTGAGTTTTCATCTTATTTGATTGTTTAAGTCGCTGCCGATCTTATTTTTATCGGCGATTCTTCATTGTTTTGTGCTAAAATTATATATATTTATTGAGATTTATTGCTTAATTTTCATGTAATTGGTAGTTAATTATTAATTTTAGCACTAATATTCTACATTTGCAATTTTTGGATATAAAGGGATAATATCGCAAAGAGAGACAAGAAATTGGGCATTTAGAAGAAATATTAGATGGAAGTCAGGGGTTTATTATGGCATTGGGAGAAGCTGAGGGACTAGTTCAGGTGTTTTCATCAAAACACACATATTGGTGCGTTTTGAATTAGGGAAAAGGAAAGAAATGGAGGCAACAAAAGGGGCACGATGGGGATTTTTGAAAAAAAAGAGAGAATAGCAGCTAAAAAGAAAAGAGAATAGCATGATTAGAGAGAGGAGGAGGCCGGCCGAATCAAAGGGATAACTGGATTCGAGAGAATCAGACCCTATCACCGGCGAAAGGAGAAGGAAACGGACGGAGCTTTCTTCTTGTACTGCTGAAGTCGCGATTCGAGAGAGACGGTTTCAGCGGCGGCGTTTTGAGAAGCTGTGCCGATCGAAAACGAAGGCAGCAGCGGTGGACTTTGGAGGACGAGACTTCGGCTTGGACCCGCAGAGCTGGACGTCGATCTGAGAAGACACCGAATGGTTGTGTGGAGGTGAGCTGGACGGTGGCGGAAGACATTGATTCTGGTTGTTATTTTATTTTTCCTTCCCGTTTCTTTTAATTGCTTCTGTTAAGATGATGAATTGACAATTAACAATTGTTTTAGTTGAAATTGTGATGTTAGTGAATTGATATACTTCATGAGTTTGGATTGAGATTGATTTTGGGAATTTGTTTTGAGAATTGGTTTGTTTTCTGTCCTATCTGCTTTCTATTCAAGTTTGCTGAAACTGAAATGTTGATAATGAATTGATTTTATTACTCTTTTGGGTAATGCTTGACGTGAGTAATGATATAATAATTGGATTTTGACGTTGATTGATTGTTTTATCGCTTCTCTTAATTGGATTGATTGAATTCTTAAGAACATTTACTTGGCCATCAAATGTTTGATTTAGGTTTTGAATGAATAATGAGAGTTAATTTCTTTACCGGAACACATCCAATTAAGCTCTTAAAATGAATTAGAAGTATAAGTTTTAAGAGTCGTAAGTCGTTTTCAGCTTGTGCTTCAAACTCTATGAATGCGAGAGCTAATAGAGTTAATTCTTAATAGTTGAATTCTTAAGTTAATTCGATGTCGTACATGATTTATCCTCTGATTGCGGTCCTTAGACAGTTTTCTCTTGATGCGTTCATTTTTCCGAAGTCTTTGTCAATTGTTTTCTTTACTTCCCATCTCATTTCATTTGCTTTTAAATAATTTCTTTCTCATCGCACTTTTCTTTAATTTTAGTTAAATCACCAATCACACTTTTTCATTTGCTCGCTTTGTTTTTGCTTGTTCTTTTGGAAAAATTAATAATTCCATTAGCCTTCCTTTGTGAATACGACCTTGGTTGCTACCGATAGACTACAATTGCCCCGTATACTTGTGGGTAGCCATTGTTGAACTAAATTTTAGGCGAACAAGTTTCACTAGGTATTCTAGTTAGACATATAGAATAATTGTTTGATGTCTAACTTTCCAGTCCAGTTCGACCCCTTTTATTTCAATTGTCTCTAAATCTTTCTTTCTTCTTTTAATCAAATATATATGTCATAGTTTCACTAGATATTCTAGTTAGACATATAGAACAATTGTTTGATGCCTAACTTTCCAGTTCAGTTCGACCCCTCTTATTTCAATTGTCTCTATATATTTTTTTTAATCAAATGTATATGCCATAGTTTTACTGGGTTCTAACTCGACTTTTAATAGTAGAACTTTACCCTAAATAGGTTCTAACTCGACTTGTTAAGATCTATAATTTATTTAGACTTAGCCCAAGTATAATACATTATAGTCAACATATATATATTTTTTAAACTTGTACTAAAACCCTCTTATTTTAATTGTCTCTATATCCTTTTTTTTTCTTGTAATCAAATGTATATGCCATAGTTTCACTAGGTATTTTAGTTAGAAACATAGAACAATTATTTGATGTCTAACTTTCTAGTCCAGTTCGACCCTTCTTATTTCAATTGTCTCTACATCTTTATTTTTTTTAATCAAATGTACATATCATAGTTTTACTGGGTTCTAACTCGACTTGTCAAGATCCATAATTTATTTAGACCTAGCCCAAGAAGAATGCATTATAGTCAAAATATACATATTATTCGAACTCGTACTAAAACCCTCTTATTTTAATTGTCTCCATATCTTTTTTTTTTTAATCAAATGTAAATGTCATAGTTTTACTGGGTATTCTAGTTAGAAATATAGAACAATTGTTTGATGCCTAACTTCCCAGTCCAGTTCGATCCATCTTATTTTAATTGTCTCTATATCTTTATTTTTTTAATCAAAAGTACATGTCATAGTTTTACTGGGTTCTAACTCGACTTATTAATAGTTGAACTTCACCCTAAATAAGTTCTAACTCGACTTGTCAAAATCCATAATTTATTTAAACTTAGCCCAAGTAGAATGCATTATAGTTAAAATATACATATTTTTCGAATTCATACTAAAACCCTCTTATTTCAATTGTCTTTATATCTTTTTTTTTTTTTTACTGCAATCAAATGTACATGTCATAGTTTAACTGAGTATTCTAGTTAGACATATAGAACAATTGTTTGATGTTTAACTTTTCAGTCTAGTTCGACCCCTCTTATTTCAATTGTCTCTATATCTTCATTTTTTCTAATCAAATTTACATGCCATAGTTTTACTGGGTTCTAACTCTACTTGTTAATATTTAAACTTTACCTTAAATAGGTTCTAACTCAACTTGTTAAAATTCATAATGTATTTAGACCTAGCCCAAGTAGAATTCATTATAGTCAAAATATACATATTTTTCAAACTCGTACTAAAACCTTCTTATTTCAATTTTTCTATATCATTTTTTTGTAATCAAATGTACATGCCATAATTTCACTGGGTATTCTAGTTAGACATATAGAACAATTGTTTGATGTCTAACTTTTCAGTCCAGTTCGATTCCTCTTATTTCCATTGTCTTTATATCTTTATTTTTTGTTTAATCAAATATACATGCCATAATTTTATAGAGTTCTAACTCAACTTGTTAATAGTCAAACTTTACCTTAAATAGGTTCTAACTCGACTTGTTAAGATCCATAATATATTTAAGCCTAGCCCAAGTAGAATGCATTATAGTCAAAATATACATATTTTTTGAACTCGTACTAAAACTCTCTTATTTCAATTGTCTCTATATCTTTTTCTTTTTCCTTTTTTATGCATTATAGTCAAAATATACATATTTTTTGAACTTGTACTAAAACTCTCTTATTTCAATTGTCTCTATATTTTTTTCTTTTTCTTTTTCTTTTTTTTTGTAATCAAATGTACATACCACAGTTTCACTGGATATTCTAATTAGATATATAGAACAATTGTTTGATGTCTAGCTTCACAGTCTAGTTCGACCCATCTTACTTCAATTGTCTCTATATCTTTATTTTCTTCCAATCAAATATACATGCCATAGTTTTATTGGGTTCTAATTCGACTTGTTAATAGTCAAACTTTACCCTAAATAGGTTCTAACTCGACTTGTTAATAGTCAAACTTTACCCTAAATAGGTTCTAACTCGACTTTGTTAGGATCCATAATTTTTTTAGACGTAACTCAAGTAGAATGCATTATAGTCAAAATATACATATCTTTTGAACTCATACTAAAACCCTCTTATTTCAATTGTCTATATCTTTTTTTTTGTAATCAAATGTACAAGCCATAGTTTCACTGGGTATTCAAGTTAAACATATAGAACAATTGTTTGATGTCTAACTTCGCAGTCCAGTTCGACCCCTCTTATTTCAATTGTTTCTATATCTTTATTTATTTTTTTAATCAAATGTATATGCTATAGTTTTATTATGTTCTAACTCGACTTGTTAATAGTCGAACTTTACCTTAAATAGGTTCTAACTCGACTTATTAAGATCCATAATATATTTAGATATAACCCAAGTAGAATGCATTACAGTAAAAATATACATATTTTTTAAACTTGTACTAAAACCCTCTTATTTCAATTGTCTCTATATTTTTTTTTTTAAATCAAATGTGCATACCATAGTTTCACTGGATATTTTAATTAGATATACAGAACAATTGTTTGATGTCTAACTTTTCAATCCAGTTAGACCTTTCTTATTTCAATTGTCTCTTTATCTTTATTTTTTTTAATCAAATGTACATGCCATAGTTTTACTGGGTTCTAACTCGACTTTTTAATAGTTAAACTTCGCCCTAAATAAGTTCTAACTCAACTTGTCAAGATCCATAATTTATTTAAGCCTAGCTTAAGTAGAATGCATTATAGTCAAAATATACATATTTTTCGAACTCGTACTAAAATCCTCTTATTTCAACTATCTCTATATCTTTTTTTTTATTGTGATCAAATATACATGCTATAGTTTAACTGAGTATTCTAGTTAGACATATAGAACAATTGTTTGATATCTAACTTCCCAGTCAAGTTCGACCCCTCTTATTTCAATTGTCTCTATATCTTTATTTTTTTTAATCAAATGTACATGCCATAGTTTTACTGAGTTCTAACTCGACTTATTAATAGTCAAACTTTACCTTAAACAGGTTCTAACTCAACTTGTTAAGATCCATAATATAAATAGCCCAAGTAGAATACATTATAGTCAAAATATACATATTTTTAGAACTCATACTAAAACTCTCTTATTTCAATTGTCTCTATATCATTTTTTTTGTAATCAAATGTAAATGTCATAATTTCACTGGGTATTCTAGTTAGACATTTAGAATAATTGTTTGATGTCTAACTTTTCAGTCCAGTTCAACCCCTCTTATTTCAATTGTCTCTATGTCTTTTTTTTTTTTTAATCAAATGTACATGCCATAGTTTTACTGGATTCTAACTCGACTTGTTAATAGTCGAATTTTACCCTAAATAAGTTCTAAATCGACTTGTTAAGATCCATAATTTATTTAGACATTGTCCTAGTAGAATGTATTATAGTCAAAATATACATATTTTTTGAACTCGTACTAAAATCCTCTTATTTCAATTGTCTCTATACCTTTTTTTTTTAATCAAATGTAGATGTCATAGTTTCACTGAGTATTCTACTTAGATGTATAGAATAATTGTTTGATTTCTAACTTCTCAGTCCAGTTCAACCCCTCTTATTTCAATTGTCTCTATATCTTTATTTTTTTTAATCAACTCGACTTGCTAATAGTCGAACTTTACCCTAAATAGGTTCTAACTCGATTTTGTTAAGATCCATAATTTATTTAGACGTATCACAAGTAAAATGCATTATAGTCAAAATATATATATTTTTCGAACTCGTATTAAAACTCTCTTATTTCAATTATCTCTATATCTTTTTTTTGGTAATCAAATGTACATGCCATTGTTTCACTGGATATTCTAGTTAGACCTATAGAATAATTGTTTGATGTCTAACTTTCCAGTCCAGTTCAACCCCTTTTATTTCAATTCTCTTTATATAATTTTTTTTAATCAAATGTATATGACATAGATTCATTGAGTATTTTAGTTAGATATATAGAACAATTGTTTAACTTTTCAGTCCAATTCGATCCTTCCTATTTCATGGCTTTACGATATTTGGAAAAATAAATAAATATTTCACTATATTTCTCATAAACAATAAAATGTAATCCAAAATCAAGAAAAAAATAATTTCAAATATATTTTTTAATAAGTTACACACCGTGTTCAAACTATATAGAAAATAAAGAAAATATAGTTAATTATTTTTTGATTTGCTCTGGCAGGGAAAAAAATTGGTTTAACTAGAATTAATTGAACTTTGATACTAATATATTTAGACCTAAACCAAGTATAACTTGACTTCATATGATACTAATTATAATAAATTTTAGTTGAATTAGACATATGGGTCGAACTCCCTAAATATTTTGAGTAAAATTTAGAAAAAAGAACAAAAATTCAGTTTGATCTCACTATAGTCTAACTTCACCATAAATAGGTTCTAACTCGACTTGTTAAGATTTATAATGTATTTAGACCTTGCCCAAGAAGAATGCATTATAGTCAAAATATACATATTTTTTGAACTCATACTAAAACGCTCTTATTTCAATTGTCACCATTTTTTTTTTTGTAATCAAATGTACATACTGTAATATTCGAAAATTAGAAATAGCGGTGTCGTACGGACTAGTATAAATATTATTGTCGATAATAATAATAATAATTTATAAATTAAATTATTATAAAACAAAAATTAATAATAATAATAATAATAATAATAATAATAAT
>CATIWJ010272209.1:0-21266 GCA_949640765.1 Croton laevigatus | reverse complement strand
TTTAGCAAGATTATAATATAAATTAAAAAATTTTAAATTTTATTTAAAAAGATTAAAAATTACATTGATAAATTAATTTTTTTAATTGAAATGTATATTTAAAAATTTAATTATTGAATTTTTAATTATTTAGTGTGTGGTGTTAATTAATATTAATTTTTATGGTATTTATAAGATGGAGAGTGTAATACACTTTCTCTAGATGAGATTTTTTTTGTTTTTAAGCTTATATGTGTTAGGTAGTTAGTTTTGTCAATAAAATTTAAAAAGGGATCTAGTTTTGTCAACAAAAGTTAAAAAGAGTGTTAGTTATTTCTATTTTTGACTAAGGAGTCTAGTTTTGTCAACAAAAGTTAAAATAGATATTAGTTTTTGTCAAAATTTATTATAGAAGGGTCTATTTTTGTCATCTCCCCAAAAAAAATTGTATCGTATTAAAGCCCAAAGACCAAAAACAAACAAACTTACTTGGTCAGAATTAAAGTCCTGTGTACTTGGTCAAAATAGTAAAAAACAAAAATAAATACCTATATATAAAAATCTATAGCAAAAGATAAAATAGCAAACTCTATGTACTGCCCTCTACCTCTCACATCACACACGACGGCTACCTCTCATGCCCTCTACCTCTCACATCACACACGACGGCTACCTCTCACACAACTGCCAGAAAAGCGAGCAAATCAAAGTCTAAGGTAATTTTTTTAATTTTTTTGAATGATTTTTGTTTTTATTTTAGTAGATTGCTTTATTAGTTAGATAAATATTATTTTTTTTAGGAAGAGAGTTGCATTGTAATTGTAATTTTAAAATTTATCAATATATTTTTTTAATTATTATATTAATTTAATTTCGTCCACCCTTATATATATTTCTGAGTCCGCCACTGCCACCGACCATTGGTGGTGATTCTTTCTATCCAAATATGACTTGCTCTTTATAGTTCTACTTCTAGTTCAGATATCACATTTCCTTTAAATCATCTTAACCAATCTTATAATAATTTCTCTATGTTTCCTTCTATAATCTCCTTTTAAATATTGTGCTATGCTTAGTAACACACCAGTACTACATTATTTATTAAAGTCACTAGCCAAGCGAAATTCATATAAAATAACACTCATAATTCAAGATTTAATAATTGAAAAGCTATTGGTACTAATTATTTACACAATACAAAATGTTAAAAAGTTAAAAGTTAAAAAATTAAAAAAAAAAACTTAAAACAACAAATAATTTACATAAAAAGACAAATCTACTCTCCTCTCTTCCCTTATTTATTTTTAAACCCTAGCCCCCACTAAGTTTTGGGTGGCCAGTTTCATCATTGGTTACGCTTTCATTTTTGTTCATTTTTATTATTTTGTTCAGTTTGATTAAATAAAATCTAAATTTTTAGATTGAGTCTCTCATTTTCTAGAATTTTGTTACTCTTTTAAGAGAGGTTTTTGTTTTATTTCATTTTGAAGTTAGTTTTTCACATGTTGGATTGCTTTATTTGTGTTCTGTTATTTGAGTTATTTTATTTAGAAAAAAAAAATGCAATATGAGATATAAATTTATTATTTAAGCATGGATTTAGAGTTGACATAATAAGAGCATTTCCAACCCCACTGTGAATTGTGACTTATGTGGCATACTTAAATAGAAGATGTTAAAATAATTTGGCAACCTTCTATTTCTAGACATTCTATTGAATTAAAAAGCTCTCCAATGCTTGACGTGTTAGAATTAAACTAAGTGGTGATTTGTAATTATTTTAAAATATAATTCCAATTATAACAAAAAAAAATAGGAATAGGAAAACGTAAAACACTCTGTTTTTGTTTGTTTCTCGACATAACAACGGAAACACTTCAATTTAGATTTGCAGTTGATTTTTGCTCTGGTTCAAGCAAATACAAGATTGAAAATTACTTTACTAGTTAATATGTAGTTTGTTTCGAAAAGCACATGACATGAAACTGGTTATGCAGGAAACATCCAATAACATAAATTTATAGAAATCTAAATTGCAAACAAAACAAAAATTGCTTTTGGAACTCAACTTTAATAATATGTTAATTAATTATTATTCAAGTTATGCACAATTCATCACATCATGTCCATTTGCCAAAGAACCCATAATATTTCCCAAAAACCAAACAAGTTCTTTCTGATATAAGAAAATTATTCAATGCTACTGTAGCACGAGTTCTCTCTGCTAAACAAATCTCCAGCTACATTCTTCTTTTTGCGTTGTGGCAATGTATTACTACCTCCGTTCTTTAAAAACTGAGAGTTTAGGACTTTTTGTTGTTCTAAAATAGATGAGACTTTTGATATTTTGGGTGAAATTAGGACAATTTTACCCTTTATTTTGTAGTGGAGTTGGGGGAAAAAGAAATAATTTTTTATTACACATAAAATTTGAAAATTAAAAAAAAATAATTGTTTAATAGTGAAAGAGGCATGTACAGCCAAAAAGTTGGAGAGAGGAAGAGAGATTGAGCTGACGTGTGCAATCGTGTCATAGTAGACAGGAAGAGAGATTAGACTGACACGCGTGGAAAAAAGGAAAAATTTGGTATGGGTGCATTTTTTTTAACAAATATGCGGCCAATATCTTCTAAAAAGTGAAAATAGTGCATCATGTGTGTGTGAGATGCACCCAATATATAAAGCGCCCAATATGCTGATAATTCCCGCCTCTGACAATGTTTTTCCCCTCTGACAGACGCACGCCCTTTTTGTACTCAGCGTCAGATGCACTGCAACAGCTGTCTCTTATTCTCAATCTTCTCTCTCATACTTTTTTAGGGCATTTTGGGAAGAAAAAATAGAGAAAATTTGAGAGTGAATAGTAAAAGTCTTATTTTTTTAAGAAAGATAGTATAGCATTTAAATTTTAATTATTATTTAACAAAGATTTTCTCAGTAATTTTCTCTGCAACCAAAAAATAAGCCTCCTGTTAATTTTCTCATTAACCAAACAAACAAAAAAGGAGAAAAATTTAAAAGCTTTCCAGCATCACCATCAAAGTTGAACATCAAACTTCCTTCACTTCTAAAATCGCAAAGCTTTTGTTCTTTGGCTCCAGTTGATATGGCTTCATCAATGATTCTTCTTTTTGAGAGTCAAAATTAAATCAATTAGCTAAAAACCCGCTAGTACAATCAATTTTATGCGATTGATTAGAAGTTATGCTTAGCAATGAAAAATATTAAAAAGAAATCCCAAATTGTTAAAAGGGAAAAATTCGAATAGGATTATTGAAGTCCCAAAAGAAGAAATTGAAAGGAGAGGAAAGAGAGCACTTTTGGAATTAGAAATTAGAATTGAAAGGATTGTTGGAGCGATAAAAAAGAAGATATGAGTTTTTTATACAGGAAGAGATGAGTAGGAGACCATTTGGAGAAGATGAAAAATAATAAAATAAAGAGAGAGAAAATATGTTACCATCTAGGAATGCGTTAAAAATGGCTGAGTCAGCACGTCTAACAAGACTTCTATTTGTAGAAGCCCTACCTCACACTGTCTATTTATTTTAAATTTACGTCAGCCTCACATCTTAAATAGAAAATTGCATTGGGGATCAATTTTTAATTTTCTTTTCTATTTTGCTGATATGTCATATTTACAAAAGTATTTTCATATTGCATTAGAAATGCTCTAATATGAAAATGCTCTAAGAATAGTTGAAAAACTTAAGCGTGATTGTTATCGAAAAGGACTAAAAAGTTAAATAATGGATCGAATTGCTACCAAGTGGAGCAAATTGACATAATTTGCTGAAATTATATTTCAATTTATACCTTTATCAAAAAAATATATATATTTCAATTTATAATCTTTTCTTATGAATGAAATAAAATTAAAAAAAAAACTAGAAATCTACATAAAACTTGAATAACTATTTTATCAAATGTTATAAATGATGATTTTTAAGAGATTGAAAATTAGTGTTATTAAAGAAAATAAGAGTAGGTTTCTGCTATGTCTCTTTCTCTCTCGCTTGAGGGCCCTCTGGAGAAGGACTCGCCGCCGCCTTCGCCGGAAGACAGAACAACTAAGAACGTCAAACGTGAGAGGATACTTCGGTGCCTGAAGGATTTGATTCCTGCAAGAAATCTTGTAGAGACTGTCTGGTTCAAGCAGAGGATGGATCTAATGATAAGGGGAAAAGCGTGTTTGAGGATTTGATTGACGAAGACATGAGTAATGATCCGAGTGATGATTCTGATGACAGTGATAATGAAAGTGATGAAATAAACGCACAAATGGAGAATGATAAGGAAGCCAACGAGGAACAAGTTGATAATGACTTGAAGGACATACAGATAGATTTGTCTGGTGCTTATCCGAAAATCATATTGACTGACAAAATCGTAAAAGAAATCTGCAAGCCATGGTTCAAAGCTCTGTGTAACAAGCTCCAAACGCTATGGGATGCCTATTGTGGATTCAAGGTCATTGATTTGGCTAACAACTTTTTTTTTTATTAATTTCAACAGGAAAGTTGTCAAGTTAAAATAAATGCGTTGTTAAATGGTCCATGGACTATATAATGAATCAGAAATGAAGCAAGGGGCGACGGCGTCGTGAGGAAGAAGAAGATTAATGCAAAACTTCCCATTTAGTCCTCCATTTTTAAAAAATTTCAAACAGTCCCCTAAAAGCTCATACTTTAACAAACATGTCCTAAATTCATGAGAAAAAGTAAGAAAATAAATTTGTATACTTAAGTTTGTTAAGAAAATAACAGAAAATAAATTTATTTATCGGTGATTGGTGGCCAGCAGTGAAAGTGAATAAGAACAAATAAATTTATTTACCGGCTACTGGCGATGACCGCAGCTGGAAGAAAATACAAGGAAATGAATTTCTTTTCCGACAGAGACACTTGAGTTTTTAAAGGAAATAAATTTATATACTAGCAGCTGATTTAGAAAATAAAAAATAATAATAATTTAACTAAGGCATATCTGTAAAAGAGTACTATTTATTTAAACAAAACTCAAAATTATGTCATCTACTATAATTTCCCTTCGTGAATCGAGAACAAAGTTAGAACTCGGTTTGTTTATTAAACAACCTGATTATAAAACTCGAACTCGACTCTTTTAATAAACCAAACAAACTCGAACGATCTTTACACAAGCCAAGCTCTGAACTGTTCATAGGTGTAATGGTTATTCTAGAATCCTAGCTACAACATTGGATTTTAAAACGTATAAAAATTAAATTTCATGCTTTAAATTGAAGAGTAAAAGGAGTATATAGGAAGAGCGATTAAATGTTATGTCAACTTTCCTAAATAAATGTCCAAAAATTAAATAGGCTAATTTAAGTATGGAAATATATGAAATGTAATGAAAAAACAACAAAAGCTGTATAAATATTCTGCATTGCTAAATCCTCGAGAAAAAAAAAAAAAATCTCCACCACCAACTGTCTGTAGTAACGATACTTTAAAATCTTAAACGGTAAATTTAAAAAGGATGTAATTTAATTAAAAGATTTGATTAATAAATTTGACTTTGAATCATTAATTGTTCTTAAATTTACCCAAACAATGCAATTCATTCCTTCATATAAAACCAATACCAAATTAACTGAGCAAATCACCCCAAACAAATATGAAATCTTCAATGTTTTTAATTTCTGCTTTCTTAATTCCATTGTCTGTTGCTATAACTTATAATGACACATGTCTTCAAACCTTTCTCCAATGTCTTCCTAATCATGCCAATTCTTCATACCCAATATATGAAATCATATATACACAAAAGAACTCCTCTTTTCAGTCTACACTACAAGCCTATGTCAAAAATCTCAGATTTCTAACCGCTAAATCCCCAAAACCCCTTGCAATTATAGCTCCTACACATGTATCTCATGTCCAAGCAACAATTCTTTGTGCCAAATTTCATGGCTTGCAAATTAGGATTCGTAGCGGCGGCCATGACTACGAGGGTCTTTCTTATACATCTCAAGTCCCATTTGTAATTCTTGACATGTTCAATCTTAGGGACATTAAAATTGATATTTTGAATGATATAGCATGGGTCCAATCAGGAGCAACTACAGGTGAACTTTATTATAAAATTGCAAACTTGAGCAAAGTTCATGCTTTTCCTGCAGGTGTTTGCCATACAACCGGCATTGGAGGCCATTTTAGTGGAGGAGGGTATGGAAATCTGATGAGAAAATTCGGCCTTTCTATCGATAACATTGTCGACGCAATAATCGCGGATGCTAATGGCAATATTCTTGATAGAAAATCAATGGGAGAAGACTTATTTTGGGCAATAAGAGGTGGGGGTGGAGCCAATTTTGGTGTTGTTATATCATGGACTATAAAATTAGTCCGAGTGCCAGAAATAGTCACTGTTTTTAATATAGGCAAAACCATAGAAGAAAATGGAACTGAAATTGTTTACAAATGGCAACAAGTAGCTCATCAATTAGATCCTAATCTTTTCATAAGAGTAATGCATCAAATTGTCAATTCTAGTATTACTCAAGGTAACCAAACTATTAGATTGGGTTTTATAGGAATGTACCTCGGTCGGACTGATACACTTGTTCCATTGATGAATACAAAGTTTCCAGAATTAGGATTAGAAATTAAGGATTGTCAAGAAATGAGTTGGATTGAATCTACCCTTTTCTGGAATGGATTTCCCAATGGAACTTCCACTGATGTTTTGCTACAAAGACCAACCTCTGTACTTTTTTTCAGCAAAGCCAAGTCTGATTATGTAAAAGAAATAATTCCAAGGGATGGTTTTGAAAATATTTGGAAACAAATGCTTCAAGTAAATCACATGTTTATGCAATTTAACCCTTATGGAGGAAGAATGGATGAGATTTCAGAATCTGCTACTCCATTTCCTCATAGAGCTGGATATCGATTTCTGATTCAGTATTCTACAAATTGGAAAGCAGAAGATGGGATTGTGACAGAGAATCAAGTGAATTTGTTAAGGAAAATGTATGATTTAGTGGCTCCATATGTCAGCAAGGGACCAAGAGAAGCTTTTCTTAATTATAGAGATCTTGATGTTGGAAGCAATCCAAGCAATATAACAGAATTTCAGAAAGCTAAAATTTATGGATATAAATATTTCAAGAATAACTTTTTGAAATTGGTGGAAGTGAAGACTAGAGTTGATCCTGATAATTTCTTTAGATTTGAACAAAGCATTCCATCTTACAAGAAGTAGTTATAGATATATGCATAATTATATATATTTAGTCCTTAAATAAGTTATGTCAAGACTTTTCATGTGGTTGTTGATTTGTGGAGAAAGAAATTACTAAGGAAATAAAAGTTTACATATAATTGTATGTAAGGTATCCATTTTGTTAGGAAATTAATAAATACAGATTTACAAACTTTAACTATTATGTCAAAAAGATGAAATGGGTCTTTAACTTCGGTTGTGTGGTCGAGAAGTCGGGGTTCTTCGCTGCGAATCCGTATTTGTGTGGGCAGTTCATATGGTTGAAAGATTGTACATAAGGTTACTTTTAACATAAATATAGGTCATTTAAGAAAATAATTATGAGCACCCAGCATTGTAACATAAGCTAATGATGTCTTAAATTATATATAAACTAAAGCTTAATAGGACAGAAGATTTTAGCAGCATACTTGGTAAATACGAACATGTGACAATGATGTTAATCCAGGAGATTTATAGACATTAAATTCTCTGTTCTTAAATATGTGGTTCAAAATTTGTTGAATTAGACTACAAGTTCTAAGGTAGGTTCTTTAGATTAATTCTCGTACTCTGAGTTGCTCCTTTAAACATATATATTTGGATATATTCACTTTATTCAAGTTAAAAATAAGGTTATATATAATATAATTATGTCTTAAATTATATATAAACTAGTGCTCACAATGATAAGAATCAAGCTTGAAGCTCCATTGCTGGATTTGCAGAGCAGTAATTTGATTGGATGGACATTTTCTGGGAAATAGAGCTACCTTTTGATACACATGCTTTAGGTGTGGGTTTGCCTTTGTATGATTTGCAGACATAAGCAACAAATTTCCCATAGTCCTGCACGTAAAGAACAAATTAAAGCCATGTTACCAAAATATTGAAGCAGAACCCAAGAAAATAAAATAGTACAGTGTTTACCTCAAGAAGAGGTTTGTTATTCACAGTCACCCATGGAACGTATTTGTGGGGAGGATTCAATTTTTCCGTCATCTTTCCATTTAGTAGTAAAAGCTGCAATTCCAGTTCAAATCAGTTATGTTTTGAAGTCATTTCTACAAATCGAATTATTATTAACAAAGAAAGTAAAAAACCTGTTTCCCTCTTCCACTGTTATAGCAATCCTTAATGGGTTTAGTAGAAAACTGTAATCGAAAAGCACAAAGTTTCCAAGTTGCCTCTGCTCCGTTTTCAGCAGATAGTTCTTCGATGCACTTAATTAACTTGAAATGCTTCATCTGATAATAGTTATTTTAGTTGAATCATAATTAATGATTAGGAGAGGAGGTTAATTTAATCTAAGATTGAAACAAAAAAAAGAAAGGGGAATTCAAGTTTGCTTACAACATCTGGCCAAATGTTAATAATACATGAATGAATAGTATTGAGGTAGCATTCTTCTTCTCCATGCTGTTCAAAAATTAAAAAACCGGATATTATATCCAAGAATGAATCAACAAAATTAAAACCCAAAATCAAAATATTATTACCTGGCAAATGATGGTATTGTTAGGACGTAGCAAAGCATTTCCCCAAGGAATGAGCTTGAGATCAAGAATGTCGATTAGATCAGTCCGGAGAGCATTTGCCAAGTCATTTACAATGAAATTTCTGCAGTATGGACAGAGTGTTTCATAATACAGAGAAAGACCAACTTTATTTGTAGAAGAAGAAGAGACAAACAAGAACAAAAGGGAAGTGTATGTTATGAAGCAGAGTACTTTTACTGAACCCATTTTTGTTTGTCTTCCTTGCTTTACAGCTTTTTAGTACACTCAACCTTCAAGTTAGCAACTTGAATATTTGCTCTACAAATATAATACTATAAGCTTTTATAAACAGCAACACTTTCATCAATACAGGTAAAGCCAAAGCCTTGAGAATATTAAAATATTTTTCTCTAACATTGACCAATTTCTCTAGGGGAACCCAAAAATTAATTTTATCATATTTTTTTAATTATATTTAATAGACTTCAAATTTTAATTACTTATATTTTTTTTTAAGTATAGTTATAAATTCACACACTCGAGTAGATAAAGAGGTTCAAACTCAGTCCGATAAGACTCGAGAGCAAAGGACTTACCACATTTGCTGGCTCTCAATCTAAATTGAATGGGGAATAAATGATTTATGGTACAAGACGGAAATGAAAAATAAAAATATTGAGGATTGAAATGTAGTACAAAATAATTGGCACATAAGGACAAGAGGTGGTCTATTGCTTAAGGCATAAAAATTATTTAGGAGAACCATGAGGTTCTAGATTTGATCTTCATCTTTCTTTTTTCCCATGGTAACAATTACAACTGAAAATAGGTAATTTTTTATGAAAAGACAAATTGAAATATGAGTTAGATTGTAATCATGTATAATTTTTAAGAGATTCACTTAATGCAAAAATATCTGAATTTTGCACAATAATTGTTTTTACTATAACTATAGTTTGGATGAGCATGGCTTATCAACTTTGGCCGCTCTAATAAAAAATACTCTAACTTTCATTTATAACAAAAAAATACTCCAACTTATAAAAATATAACAAAAAGGTACTCCTGACTAGTTTCTAGGTTTCAAACAAGTTATAAAGATCAAAATGTAATTTTGGCTAAATTTCACCTGAAGTATCTAAACTTTAAATAAAAGATGTATTTCTCATTTTGGCACTCTAACTTGATATTATTTTTCAAAATTGATCAAATTATTTTTTTATAATAATTTCTTTTAGTAAATAATAATAATAATAATAAGTTTAATTATACTTTTGTTGTAAAAAATTATAGTATTTTAATTATCAAATTTAATTTTTTTGAATAAAATAATAAATATTATATTTACTTATAGGTAAATAGTGATTAGATTTTAATGACTATTTATTTTTTCAAAAAAATAATATGGAATGTACCTCCGTTGAAAATAAGCCCCAAAATATATAATGTTAAATAGACTGAACTAAAAAAATTTTAAAATTTTTATTATTTTGAAAGTTTTAATTTTTTTTCAAGGTATTATCATATATTCATATTTAATTACTTTCTAAACCTTTTTATTGATTTAGTATATTACATAAGGAGTGAAAAATATAAATTTAACCTTTTTTTCCAAATTGTGAATTGCATTGTTATATGTTATGGATTTTCCAATAATGGTATATATAGTAATTTAGTGATGTTTTAGCAATATAAAAAATAATGACTTTAATAATAATAATATATTTAATTATTATTATTATTATTATTATTATTATTATTATTATTATCTAACTACTATTTTATAATATTTATTATTTTTATTCAAATTAATTAAATTTGATAATTAAAAATAATAATTTTTAGAAAAAAATGTAATATTCATTTTATAACCGAATGATTTGAATTAAAAAATTAAAAATTCATTTATAATTTAAATAATTAACTAATTAAACTTATTATTATTATTATTATTTACCAAAAAATTATTATGAAAAATACAATTTGTTTAATTTTAAAAATAATATTAAATTAGAGGCTAAAAAAGAAATATATTTTTTATTTAAAGTTTAAATACTTCAAATTTAGCTGAAATTATATTTTAATTTTAAGAACCTAAAAATTAGCTAGAGGTATATTTATAAGTTAAAATATCTTTACATTACAAACCGAAGTTGGAAGTTGGAATATCTTCTTATTATAACAGTTAAAATTAGGTAACTCCCCCTGAAAATAAGCGGGATGTGTAGAGTGGAGCAGTTTAAATTGAAATAAATCAATCTAGTAACAGCAGAAAATCTGTAATTTTATTTAAAAGATGGTGCTTAAGTAAAATGGAGCAATAATGGGGGATGAGGTTGGCTCAAGCAGTTAACGCTCTATCACCTAGTGTCAAAACGCCCAGGTTCAAATCCTCATAAGCCCCTCTCCTCCTTCCCATTCCCCAATTGTAAGAGCATCCTCAATCCATTCTTCATTCACATTAATCTCAATATAATAAAGAGTCAATTTTATTTAAAAGATGGTGCTTAAGTAAAATGGATCAATAATGGGGGATGAGGTTGGTTCAAGCAGTTAACGCTCTATCACCTAGTATCAAAACGCCCAGGTTTAAATCCTCATAAGCCCCTCTCCTCCTTCCCTTCCCCCAATTGTAAGAGTATCCTCAATCCATTCTTCATTCATATTAATCTCAATATAATAGAGAGTCAATTTTAAAATTTTGACTCCAATCCATTTTCTACATTTCAAAAAATAAAATACAAAATTATAAATTAATGCTATGTAAAAAATGCTATGTAAAAAAAAAAAGTACCATTTAGATTCTCTAACTATGTAAAAAAAAAAGACCATTAATGAGTTGCAAATTAATGCTCTGTCAAAGAGTTGTTGAAATATATAAATATTGGGCCACATGTAATTTTAAGAGCATGACAAACAGTTCCACATGAGATGCTCCATAAAGTTAATGATTTAATAGTTTTGGGTAAAAACGTTAGCAGTAAAGTTTTTTTTTTTTTTTTACAGAGGTATTACACACACACGCATTCACTCACACACCCAAAGGAGGGGGATATTTTTGCTGCACTCCATGCTGCTGCTGCTGCTGCTGCTCCTCGAACCCGGGCTGCTAGCAGTAAAGTTATTTGTCTCAGAGTGTATGATTTTGATATTTTTTTGTTTCTACACGTGTTGTAAAATATCTTCCATAAATTTTAAAATCAATTTGAGTGGGTCACAGTTTATATAATTTAATTTAATAATATTTATTAAATATAAAATAATTAATATCATTAAATTTATAATCATATAAAAATTATAATATATAATCAAATTTTATAAATTATAATCTACTAAAATTAATCTCGAAATTAAACATAAATAATCTATCGTGTGAATCCAAAAAGAAAAATCAAAATCATATTTTGAGACGTGTAGAAAAGCCCATAATAACTGAGTGGCATCAAAAGTGTAAGAAATGAGTTTGTCTTGTCACATGTAAAATAATAGAAATACACAAATTTATAATAAAGTAATCAGCCAAGTTTTGCTAAAAAAGAAATTTATAATCGAATTTTGCAAAAGAAGAGATTATGGATCTTTCTTTTTTCAAATAAACGTGTGAAATGATCACTCGTGCTGATGCACAACTTTCCTGGTCTGGTCCCCTACATCCGAAATTAGGTACCAGAATTGAAACTTTGCAACTGTCCAATTCCTGAATCCCTACCTAATAATACAAACTTAAATTTTTAAATTCTTCTCAATATATATTAATTACATGTTCATGCATGACTCTAAAAGATAAACATAATCACACACCAGCTATGGATGCATTTCTAACTTTCTGATTTTTTAATATAACATTTATGGGAAATATTTGCCTACACTCAGTGTATGAATTGATCTCATACATCAAACTAAAAATAAAATATTGGCGCTTATTTTGTTTCCAAAAAAAAAAAGACTTTAGTAATGAAACAAATGCAATGGGTAATCAATAAAAGTTACTCTGTCCTATTTGCAAAGAGAAGCATAAATTAACTAAACTTTGACTTATACCACATAGTTTATTATTGTGCCTTATCATGATGGAAACTAGCTTAGTTAAGAGATTCAGAATCTGTAACCAAAAGCTGGTGTGACTGGTGAAACCTGCAATAAGAACACACTGATACTTTATTCAGTGAGAGTTTAAGAATAAGGCTAGATGAATATTTAAGAGTATAATTGTTTTGTTAAGAATGTGTGAAAATGGAGTTTTGTTATACTTCTCTATTTATATTGCATTTAGTGGTAACGACTTCCATAAATCTCAGAAATCGTACAAAATATTGAGGGAGAGCGGGGCGGATAATCAAGGATTGTGCATCTTCCTTCTTATTTGTCAAGAAATCCCCAAGTTTGGCTATAACCGAGGCTGTTAAATGTTAATTATACCGAAGCATGAGTTTTCGGACCATTATCGAGCTTGGTCTTACAGATCCTGGTTTGGCATAAATCTTTTCTTGGACTTAGGCCCATTTTAAGTCCTCGGGTAGCACTACTCCCTCCACGAGTCTAACCGAGGATATGTGACTAACTGAAGGGTATTACGTGCGAAGAAGTTGTTTCGAAGCAACTGGTGTCATGGCCAAAGATTGCCACAAAACAAAGTGCTAGCGATCTTCTTAATGACACGCTGGCCATTCATCTTCGCCTTGAACTCAAATATCCTAGGGGTCGCTTTAACTGGATTGAAGATTACAATCCACAACAGAGGCGGGCATAGATTGAAAACCGGAGGGCCTCGGCATAGATTGAAAACCTGAGGGCCTTGGAGAGGAACTTAAGAGTTGGCAGATGTAGCTGTTGACCAGAGTGTACCTACCCCATGGTGCTCTAGATGAAGATCTCTCCAAAATTCCTATGACGCCTTTTCTTTTTGTATAGGGGCCAGAGTTGTTTTTGCCAATATAATTTTGCTTTCCCTTATGCTTCCTTGTTCTAAAAATAACATCAATCATTTTGATAATTTTATGGTTATTATTGATATGTTTTGAATCTCAATTTTTGTGCCTGAACATCTTAGGTCTTATATTCTTTAGGAGGCTTATTTTCCCTTACTGTTTCTTTTGTTGCTGAGTTTTGGATTGCCTAATTTGTTTAGGTCTTATTATTATTTGTGGGATTGTGTTCAAGCGTTTAAATCGTAGATTTTGCTTTCTTGTGCTTAGGTCTTAACTGCCTAAATGTTCTTGGTGTTTATTTAATTTTTGGTATTTAGGTCTTTACTACCTGAGTTTGTTTTGGTAGATTTTTTTGTTTAAGGGCACCTCTTAGGTCAAAATTTAGATTGATTTTTGTGCTCAAGGCTTAGTTTGTCTAAGTCTTAGAGCATCTCCAATTTAGAACTGATATGGCACAAACAATAGAAAGTGTCTAGATCTACATGTAAAACTGTTTTAAAATATACATCCAAAATTAATAAAAAGATCTCCAATACATTCCTCAACAACATAAGCTAATGTGTAATATTTTTAAATTTTAAAATATTATTTTATATTATTCAAATTAAAAAGAAGGCTTAAATAAAATAGAAAATTGGAAGAGAAAAAAAATGCCCACATCAATCAATGGGTTTCTTCTCTTTCTTTTCTTCTTCTTTCTTCTCCTCTATTCCATCATCACCGAGTTTTTCCCATGATATCTTGTTCAGAAACTCATATTTAAACATTGAGTAACATTTGAAAATTTTATCTTTTCTTATATAAATTCATCTTTTATTTTACTGAATTTTCTGCAAAAGATAAGATTTATAACAATATCAGTAAAAGGAAACAAAGATTCATACAGAGATATATCTTCAAGTATTGTGAAAAAAAAATAAAAAACGAAAATGGATGGTTTTAAACAAAAACACTTCAAAATTAAAAAAAAAAATTATTGTTCAATCAGAACCAAACCAAAATCTACAAAGGCTATCATTTAAACTTGAACTTTGCTCAACCAATTTTCATGGCAACCAAACGGATAGCAATATTACAGTCTCAACCTCAAATTTCATCAAAAAAATAAAATTTCATCAGACCCACCAGCGCCTTATTCCCTCGTTTTGAGATTGTAGCGGTTTGTGGTGATGAAATGAAAACAGAGTTGATCAAATAGTACTGTAGAGTGAACGAAACCTCCAGCTCCACTTCAATTGTCGGTTCTAATGGTGATGATGGAACAAACGAAAAACAGAGTTCTTATTAGTGAAGTAGTTGGGCGCAGTTTCAATCTCAGATTTTTATTTTAAGCAATTGAAGAAGGGGCGGACAAAAACTATGTTCGCCGGTGGAAATGGTGGTGACGGCTAGTGGAGGTTGCTGATAGAAGATGGCCTTGGTGATTCCAGTTTTAGGCAGCGAATGGAACTACTGGTGATGGTGGAACAAAGTGGCATGGCTGTGGATAGCTAGCCGGTGATAAGGGGTTGTTGAGCTGCTGGTAGAGCAAATAATAATAAAAAATCCAAAACAAGAAGATCAGTTGACTTTGTCTAACAGACCTTCTACAAATAGAAGTCTTACTTCACATCGTCTATCATGTGAGTTTCACATTTAAAATAGACAATTACATTGAAGAGTATTTTTTATTTACATTTTCTATTTTACTTATATGTCATGTGAACAAGAGTAATTACATGTTGCATTGGAGATGTTCTTATGTTGTCTAACATCGTTAGTGTAAGTCTTTGGTTTTTTGGCCTATGCAGGCATGAAAAATGAGTAAAACTAAGAATGAGTTTAGTGAAAATATAAAGAATCAAAATTCTTTTATTTCATATGTTTATATAAACTAGTATTTTATCCTCGCGTTGCGCGGCAAATGTATGTGGGGTGTGAAATAATATCCGTGTGTGCTTTTGGTTTTATGTTATCTTTTGAAATTGATTAAGATATTGTTATTAATACATTTTTAAAAAAAAATTCATATATTGTTACAATAACTACTTTAATTTTGTAATGGTCTAAACATAGTTTTCGCCCCGAACTATACGACTTTTCTCGTTTTCACTCCAAAATGAATCTTCTTGCTATTTCATAGTAAACATTTACATCAACTAGCTAATTTTACTCCCGATTTAAAATTTAAAGCCATGTTGCATCTGATTTAAAATTTGTTGGACATATTTCAAATTTTTATAGCCAATTCAATAATTTTATGAAATTTAGGGATAATTTTCTAATTATACGAATTATAAAAATTTCAAAGATCATCTTCAACTTCAATCCAATCTCACCTCTGTCGCGTGTCCTATCTCCACCACCACCACCTCCTTCGTTGCTTGCTCTGACCACACTACCTCCCTCCTTCCTCTCCCTCCAACTCATAATTACCTTGGACTTTAAAATTTGTATTGCCACAACTAATTTTTTCCTGATATTTTTTATAAAAGGTGAATTCAAGCCTCACGTTTTCTCTTTGCAACTCCCCAATGTGCAATGGAGCTGGTGATTTCGCTTCTCATTTTGCCAACAATACTCCAATCAATTTTCTTAGTTTCATATCCTTACTTCACAAAAATATATCGGTCTTCTTTCATACAATCAATCGAAGCCTCATGTCCTTTTTTGAAATCGAACATCTCATCCATCGCACAATCGGTACCACCATGTTTTCATATCACCATGAACTTACTCCACCACCTTTCATGTTTGACTACCTTTGGAATAGCACAGTTCAACCGTTCAAATCCATCATACCACATAAGTATTTTGATTTGCAAATGAGTATAATTTTTAAAATTGCATAAACTCTTTACTGCCATTGAACCTAATAACCATAGTGGCCATAGAGTTTAATTACTAGAAGCTAAGAATGGTGAAATTAATTAATTAATTTAAAATTGATTTTGTTAAATATTTGAATACTTTTAAAATATTTCAATTAAGCCACTAAATATTTTGGTCAGGCTATTAAAAATTTCGGCCATGGTATTAATAGTAAATTTAAACTTTAAAAACTCTCCAATTGGAAGAAAAGTTAAATTATATATAATTGAAAATAATAAATATTATAATTAGAATACTGGATAATTAAGTAATAAATCATATTTTTAATATAACTAAATGATAGTTTTAAGGCAATGATCTAAATTATTATTACAATAGAGTATTATAATTGGAATATAAAATTTTTAGTGAGTAATTAGAATATTGATTAATTTAATAAAAAATTTAATGAAATAAATTATTTATGGTAATTATTAAAAATTAAGCCTAAAGAATATGGAGAAGATACATGATAAATAATTTTTTATCTTCTTTTTAATTTCTAAAATTAAGCCTAAAGATTAGCATTCAATAACTTTAAATTATTAAAAATGGCCTGAGAAATTTTATTTTAATTTTTTTACGGTATGGATTTTATTTTGATTAATTCTTCCTTAATTGTTAATATTAATCATATATTGAATTAAGTATATATTTTTCAGCACTTATCATATAATATAGAGATATTTACAATTTAGTTTTAGAGATTTGAGTTAACTTATAAAAATATTCCTATATTTTTTAAAATTTAAAAAAAGTCTCTAACCTTTTTGTCCGTTACACATTCAGCTCATTCTGTTAATTTTTTTCGTGTATATATATATATAAAGTTTTACATTTAAAGAATTTTATTTCATGTCCTTATATTATATATTTAAAGAATTTAATTTAATGTCCTTATATGATATTTTTTTGTCCATTATATTACCTAGTCCTTATATATGATTTATTTTCTTCAAAATTGTAGTTTGTTTTTTCAGTTATTCCTTATTCGTCTTCACATTTACATTAGTAATAATCATATAATATCACATAGTATAAAATAAAAAATCAACTAATTAATATTAATAATATAATAATAAAGAGAGTAGAAGTTAACACTAAACAAATTCAATTGCATTTAGTTTTTTCCATCCAACAGAAATCAATTAATTTGAAATTAACATATACAAAAAATATATCATGATAAAACAATATAATTGTCAAAAAAGAAAAAGAAAAAGAAAAAAATGTGATTGGTATTTTTCAATTGTATAATAAATATACATCGAAAATAAATAAAATTGTGGGCCACAAACAAATAAATAATTAGTATATGGTGCTTGATTGAAATAATTACAAACATAAAAAATTCTTAAATAAATGGATAAATCATAAATGAATTGGTTAAAAAAAAGATTTATAGAACAATCATACAAAGAACATAAGCAACTATCTGCTCTCTTGAATTTGAACCAAAAATATAGATATGCTCCTACAAAATGTAAAAAAAAATAAGAGGAAAAAAAGTACTAAATAGAAGGACATATTAGAGGCCAAAAAATCAAAATAACACAAAAGGGTGTTTGAACAAAAAGTTATAAGATTGAGTTTTGAAATAATAAAAAAATAAAAAAGATGATATAAAAAGTAAATTGAAAATATACTTACCGCTTGAACGAAGATGCAAAATAAGCTGCTACCAAAAAAATAAATTTGTTAGATGTATCTTAAGCCAGTATGATGAAAGAAGAAGAAAAAAATAATTTTGCATGTGTACTATCAACTAAACATCTGAACACTTATTTAAGACAATGAAGAATGAGCATGTTTCAATTCAGAATAGTAGTAATATAAAAGTAAATAATTTTGAGCATTTATCAAACAAATATATAATTACATACCTCAACGATATGTTTAGAATTGAACATAATTTGCAACTAAAAAAAGAATAAAACAAAATTAATAATTGTGAGAAACATGTATTTACTTAAAAAAATATTAAGAACTACAAAAAATGTTTAAGAAAGGATTATACCATTCAGTTTATTTATTACAAGACAAAGTGATTGATGCTAGTTTATTGTTTTTTTTATAGGTATCCTTCTTGCAAAAATTTATAAGATGTACATCTTTATTTACCTATTTTCATTGTAAAGTCAACTTATGATTTTATAATTTAAAGATATTATTATCGCTTTTAATTCAAATTTAATCACTTTTCATAATCTATTTTCTAATTTAAATTCGTATAAATATATATTATAGAACTTTAATCCTCATTTATTATGCAAAGGACAAAAATAAATATGGAAATTACTAGAATTAATGGATTTCCATTAACTTCTATATTTTTTATGTTCAATTATGATTTAAATTTTGATATTTAACTTTTCTTTGTTCAATTTTTAAAACATATCAATAAAAATTTTTATTTTCATAAAAAGCCAAGACTTTTGTTTTTATAATAAATTAAATTAAAATACATAATTACATAAATTATATATTTATGTGATTAGAAATAATTATTAAACAAAATAAATAAAATACATAATTACTTTAACAAATAATTAAAATAATAAATAATTTATTAAACAAAATTGCCATTTTTAATACATATGTTTTGATGATTTTTAGCTAAAATAATCTTAGAAAATGAAACCATCCTAATAATATATTTTTTAATAATTTGATTTGCTTAAAATAGTCAGCAAGATAAATCACTCATTTATTTAGCCAGATATTTTGATATTCTATCATATTTTGATTGCAATCCTTAATAAAAAGCTATAATCAAAATAAATTTAATATGCTTTCCATTTTTCGCAAAAATATTTGATTATTTGACTTATTTTTATGGAATTTTCATAAATTAATTTATTTTTCATTATAATTTTGGGGAAGTTTTGAGTAATAGCATATTTTTAATAGTAGAATCAAAATCTGATAATTAATTATAGAAAACTTTCCTAATAAAAGTTGTATTAAATTGGAAGTACAATTGAAATAGTTATTTTAACAATTTTCATGCTATTATCCTTTTTAAGTTTTTGAATTTTTGTTTTTATATATAATATCGGTAATATTTTTTAAGGGCTTCCCATTTCAAGTTCTAGGAATTATGGTTCCACCAAATTTTTCTAACTTGTATGCCCCAGTGCCCAAACTGTAATACTCGGAGACTAGAAATAGTGGTGTTGTACGGATTAGTGTAAATGTTATTACCGATAATAATAGTAGAAATTTATAATTAAAAATTATAAAATAAAAATAATAATAATAATAATAATAAAAGTAATAATAATTATAATTAAAAAAATATATAATAAAATAAAAATATATATATATTAAATAAATATTAGTAAGATAAGATTAGAGAAAGTAAGAGTTAATGAGAGTTGAAAACGTGATCAGAGATCACAAATCGGACAAAGAGCAATTAAGAGCAGAAAAAAAAAAAAAAAGAAAGAAAAGAAGAAATGTGAAGGAAGAACAGAGTAACGAAAAAGGGGAGAAAAATTTGAAAAATTGAACTTAGAATCTGTGTATTTACTCGAAAATCTGAGCTTACAGAGTTGTAGCTCTAGTTGTGTGGAGCTCGAATCTGCAAAGAAATCAGTCGACTGACGCCGGACGGCGACGAACGACGCGGTCAAAGGTGGTGGTGAGTTTGGTCAACGGGATTTTCTAGCCGGAATTTCTTCCCCTACGGTGGTTCTCCGTCCAAGCTAAGGCCTTCAGACGGTTGGGGAAGTTGAGAGGAGTTTGTGGGTACCGGCGTTGAAACCAGTGGTGGCCGGAATTGGTAACGGGCCGACGTGGGCCTGGCGGTGCAGCGACGGAAAGAAAGAAACAGAGGAAAGAAAGAAGAAGCTTGAAACGCGGACGAGGCCTGCGTTTCATCCAAAACGGCAGCACTTTGGTAAATTTTCATCCAGTCCTTTCGGTTTCTGTTTTCTTCAAATAGATCCAGAAAAATAATTATGATTAGACCCCAGAACTTGTAGCCGCGTTTCAATTAGGTCCCTGTCTTACAATTTAATCCGAAACTTTAAAATAATTGCAGATTGACCCCCAAAACTTTAGGCTGCGTGCAATTAAGTCTAAAATAATTATAAATTGACCCCCAGAAGTTGCTGCCGCGTTTCAAAGAGGCCCCTCCGTCCCAATTTTGCCCAAAAACTTCTGATTTCTTTCAATTTAGCCTTTCCTAATTACAAATTAACCCCAGAATTTAATTTAGTAATACAAATAGGCCCTGAAAATTTCAGAACAGCCCCTGAACTTTATTTTTAGTCTCGATTAGGCCTAATTAATTAATAATTAATAGGAATTGAATTAATTTTGCAATAATAGATACTCTTAGGTATAAAAAAAAATGTACGCCTAATAAAAATATTTAAATATTATGTTTAGGGTCTGAAAACGCTGAGACGCCTGGAAATTGAGCCAGCGTGCGCGTAGGATTTTGCGGACATCTTTTTCAGGTTTGGTACTATTAAATATTGAACTGAGCTTTGGATTTAAATATTTATTTTAATTAAATACTATTTTCAACTGTTTTAATGGGAACTCAGACGTGTGTTCGAGTCATATAAAATGTTTGCAAGTACTGACGCGGTAGACGCAGGCGTGACTTACCGGCGTGGTAAAAATGGATTGGCATTGCTAAAATAAGTGGAATACGAAGCTATTTGAGATGGAAAAATATGAGAATACTGTATGTAAATAAATGAGCTTTGAACTCTACGTGGTTAGGGAACTTAGTGATAAGTATATGTCGACATATGAGCAAAAATTC
>CATIWJ010272164.1:0-30537 GCA_949640765.1 Croton laevigatus | reverse complement strand
TATTATTTTACCGTATATATTATTATCTAGTGTATCAGTGATTTTTTAGAAATCTAAAAAGTATTTTGATACGAAAATTACAAAAAGTCTAAAGTCCTTGTTTGTAACTATATAGAGGTGATGATAGTGACAAAATAGCATACTATTCTTATGGGAAGCAAATGAAATGATTGTTTCAACCATATTATTATCAAGAAATTTTCAAATTACTACTAATTCCTTAAAAGGAAAGTAGGTGTTTCTTTTTTTTTTTAAATAGTTATAAACTCACGCTTCTGAACGTGGATAGAGGGAATTGAACTCAATCTGTTAGGATTCGAAAGTAAAGATTTTACCACCTTTACGGGTCTCTAACTACGAAAAGTAGGTGTTTCAAGCACAATATTTCCCACCTGATATCTAAATCACTCGCAAAACTACAAAATAAAATATAAAATGTGTTATACAATTGTTTTGAAACGATAGCTTTATATTGCAAACTAAATGAATTTATTAGCATAGTGTAAAATACTAAAATGAATTGCTTAAGATTATCAAGCATTCAAATTATCAATTTTGTGGGTTTAACATAGTTATTTAAAAATTTATTAATCTTTATTTTCACGTAATTTTTTTAGAAACCTTTATCTTTTTAAAAATGTTACTAGTTAATTGATTTGCGGATTTTTTTTTATATAAATTATTCAATTTTCGAACACTAAATTATAAATTCCGTGTAATTCAAATTTAAATAGTGCATAAATCTAAATTTTTTCAATATCAAATTATAAATATCGAATTAAATACTGTAAAAACACAGAAATTTATACCGCTGAACTATGAATATCCAAATAGTGGGTAAATCATTATTAAAGGTTACTACATGATATTAAAAGTTACCCAAATGGAGTTTAAAAAAAGTGTAATTACTAATTAGTACATAAATTTGGCCTTTTCTTAAATAAATAAAAAAATTCAATTTCTAATTTTTTTAAAAATACTAATCTCTCCAACTTTTCCCTCCTCTCTCTCTCTCTCTCTAACACTCCATTTTCTTTCTCTTTTGCCGACCAAAATCGAATGCCCACACTCACACCTCTCTTCCACCAATCACTCCCACTCTCTGTATCTCTGCTTCCTCTTCCATAATGCAAGATTTTCTGGGATCAGTTCGTCGATCAATTGTGTTCCGTGCACACCCAGATAATAATAATCAAGACAACTCCTCTTTTAATTCATTAACTGGTAATCTAGTCGAAAAGATCAATTCTTGTGTTCGCAAATCCCTAATTTTTGCTAAACCCACTTCTCCATCTCCTCCAATGACCCCTCCGATCCGATATCGGAAAGGAGAGTTGATCGGTTGTGGTGCATTCGGCCATGTTTATATGGGTATGAATCTTGATTCTGGAGAACTTTTAGCAGTAAAGCAGGTACTTTTTTTTTTTTTATACGTTTCTTCTATTTTTTTGATGTTGTTACTTGTATTTGATTTGGTTAGTCTGATTGGGCTTTAGATTGTGATTTTTATTTGGTTTTCTATTTGATTATTTTGGAGTTTAATTGAAGTTGAGTTGTAATTGGATTAATTTGGGAAAATTTTGGAGGTTAATATACTTTGAACTTCTTAATATCTTATCTGATGTTCCCTAATTTTGGGAATTTGATGCTGACTTCTGTTTTGTGCTTAGTTTTTACCCTTTTCCCTCCTGTAGCTGTGGTGGTTCATTTTGGATTCTGATTGTTTTCAGTAACTTATTTTTGGACTTTATTGGGTGGATAAGTAATTGTGAGTTTGATTTTGATTTTGTATTCTTACATTTGTTCCTTTCTAGGTGTTGATTGCAGCTAATGGTGCTTCAAGGGAGAGGGCACAGGTAGGAATTGATCCCAAGTATTTTCAAATTTCAATATGTTCTTGCTTTTTTTTTCTAATGGTATATGTTTACCAAGTAACATCTTCAATCCTTGGAATTTGTCTTTTTTTTCTTGCTTCTTTAAATAAAATTCTATTTTGTTTCTGATTTAAAGAGAAGTAGGGTAGTTCACTTAATTTTATTATTGATACAAGTAGGCTCACATCAAAGAGCTTGAAGAAGAAGTGAAGCTTTTAAAGAATCTTTCTCATCCCAACATTGTGGTAAGTACCGACAAGATTATTGTCCATTAAATCAATGAAAAATTATGAATATCCTGACCATATATGCTATCTTTGATCTTCAGAGATATTTGGGTACAGTTAGGGAGGAGGAAAGCTTAAACATTCTTCTTGAATTTGTTCCTGGGGGATCAATATCATCTCTTTTGGGGAAATTCGGACCCTTTCCTGAGGCAGTAAGTCCTGCTAACTGAATTCATGTATATCAGTATTCAGGTGTCACTTGTCAGTGACTTGATGCTAATTTTTATACTTCATGCGTAGGTTATAAGAACATACACAAAGCAGTTGCTGTTGGGTTTGGAGTATTTACACAAAAATGGAATTATGCACAGAGACATTAAGGTACCTCTAAGTTCCCTCTATGATGATACTGTATATGAGATAAATTCTCACCATCTTTTGAAATATGTCTTTGATATTTATTCCTTGTGTGTTTTCAGGGGGCTAACATTCTTGTTGATAATAAAGGATGCATTAAACTTGCAGACTTTGGTGCATCAAAGCAAGTTGTTGAGCTGGTATGCACCTGTTCCTCCACTCTTTGCTCTCATATCTGTTTTAAAGTCTGTAGAAGTTACATCTATAAAATTACATCTTCATCTTTTTCATTTTTGTTTACTTGAGATTCTTGTTGATGTTAGGCCACTATTTCTGGGGCCAAGTCAATGAAAGGAACTCCATATTGGATGGCTCCAGAAGTCATCCTGCAGACTGGGCACAACTTGTAAGTATAATTATGTTCATCTAAGTATCTATAAGTTACATGTCTGGTGCTTATTTTCTATATGTTTTATATGTAAATGTCTTTTTAAGATTTGTTTGTTTCTACCTTTCATATCCTTTTTAATAGAGAATGAATTGGATGAGTTCAAAACAAATGTGCATTTAAAGATAATTAATGGGTTATATTCATGGATTTACCCTCTTTTCCCCTCAAAAGAGTGCCTTACACAAGTCATGTGCAGTTCAAGAAAGCCGTGGCTTATGCTTTGAGGTGTTCTAGATTAATTCGATTTGTTAAATTTATATATTGCTTAAGTTTTTTTGCCTGCGTCCATACAAATTGATTTCAAGAAATATGTCACGTTAATTAATGGCTGGCAAAAGATGTGCTGGATCATTTTATCTGTTAGTCTAAGTTTTAGGTAGGCTTTTGTCATGTCCTTTCTCAAAAAAGTACCTTTCACTACCTGGTGTGTTTCAAAATATCTGACAAGAAAACTATGGCTTATGGAATTTCAAGGAAGGCAATTTATTGAGTTTTGCTCTTGACATTTTTATTTTTGCATAATTTACAATGCTCTGTCTTGCAATTGTTCATTTAAGTTGGTATGTTTGAAATTTTAATAGTTTTGATTGATGAATGAAGATTATTGACATATCATATTTCCATTTCCAAGCTCGGCCGATATATGGAGTGTAGGATGTACAGTAATTGAGATGGCCACAGGAAAGCCTCCTTGGAGTCAACAATACCCAGAGGCATGTTAACTTATAGCTATTAAGTTTTCTCTTTTTAATTTTTATTTTATTTAATACAAGACCACTAAAATATTATACTAATGATGTTTTCATCAGGTTGCTGCACTCTTCCATATAGGATCAACGAAGTCACATCCAGAAATTCCAGAACATCTGTCTGCTGAAGCAAAAGATTTTCTTCTCAAATGTTTACAAAAGTAATGATTTTGTTGTCCTTTCCCTCAATTTGATTTAATGGTATCAAAAATCCAATTTTCTGACATCCTGATGAAGGCTTGTAACAATATTTTTTTTTTGAGGAATGAAACTTTTTGGTGTTAGGTAGTAAAGAACTAGTAAAATATAAAATATATAGATTCTGCTATTATTCCTAAATTCACATTTAGGTCCTGAAAAATGGTAGGCCTATTCAGCCCTCCACCTTATTCTTTTGGAGTTACTGATGTATTTAATTTTTGTTGACAGAGAACCAAACATGAGACCTGATGCATCTGCCTTGCTCCAGGTGACTTCAGGCAACCTATTGATTCATTTAACTTCTTAAAATTACTGGTCATGAGCCAGGCATGACCATTCATTTTTGGTTCTATGAACGTTGGGAGGCCTAAACGTTTTCTATGTAATGCAGCATCCCTTTGTTACTGGCCACCGTGGAGTATCTAATCCTGCCTTTTGCACTTCTTTAATGGTTAGTATACTTGCAATGAATTCATGAACTTGATTGTTTTTTCATACCATAGTTTCATGTTTTATGATTGGATTTTGTTACTATAGGGAAACTCTGAAATTTCTGCAGAATCATATGCCAAGGA
The DNA here is from genome assembly GCA_949640765.1 of Croton laevigatus. Classification (NCBI taxonomy): domain Eukaryota; kingdom Viridiplantae; phylum Streptophyta; class Magnoliopsida; order Malpighiales; family Euphorbiaceae; genus Croton; species Croton laevigatus. Next base: position 26,103 of record CATIWJ010272164.1, on the reverse strand, counting down.
ACATGAAACCTTGTAAGTTTTACAACTTAGCATGCTTTGTACTTCTGAAATTATGTATTAGAATCACCTGCATACTGCTTTTAGAATGTTTTGACAATAATAATGTTGCATTGTTGACAGTCAAATACCATCTATCTCTGCCACAATGGATAACTGCAACTTAGGAAGTTTGAGTGGATCAATTGATCCAATGAAGCTCTTAGAAAGTAAGGATTTATGGACTAAAAATGACGGTGATGATGATATGTGTCAAATGGATGGAGATGATTTTAATTCTATGACTACTAGTGAAGTCAAGTTCAGTCCTGTTTTGATCACTGATGACTTCAACAAAGTAAGTCGCTTCTTTGAGTCGTGTCATAACTCAGATTTCTCTGCAATAACTTGAAACTAACTTGGGTTGGTGATTGAGCTTAACTAGAATTGTGATATCAACCATGAGGACTTTGGAGAATGGAGGTGCACATTAGACCCAAGTATGGAGCCAGAACAAGTGGGAACAAAATTGGAAATTGATCAACCAGTTCAAATGGAAAATAATTTTTCATCTCCTGGGGCATCACTTTCGGAGGATGATGATGAACTCACTGAGTCTAAAATTAAAGCATTTCTTGATGAGAAGGTGCCAATGATTTATGTTGACTTCATTTGCAATGGTGTTCTAGTTCTGGCTTTGTTGTAGACTCTGTGATTTTGAATTTACATTTTATTGTCAGGCTTTGGAACTGAAGAAGCTACAAGCAGAATTCTACAACAGTCTAAATGCAGTTTGCTCTCCAAGCTTTGCAGAGAGTTCACAAGATGGTACTCCTCCAAATTTTCTGAAATTACCTCCCAAAAGCAGGTCACCCAGCCGGGTACCTGTTGGAACACCTTCTGCAGCGACCGATACTGTTAGTACTGGAAGTAACAATAGGCGTGTATCAAATGTTGGCAATGCAAATGATCAATCTCCAGTAGATAATTCATCACCTCAATGCAACGATCGAAAGGGACTTATCAATGACTTGCCAGAATCAGGCAGCCCAAGGTTAGTACGTAATATGGTTGCATCTGTTAGCTTCTTTCTCTTATAGAGTAATCTAAAATGGAATGTTCGTGATTTTCAGTATGAACTTTTCTGAGAGACAAAGAAAATGGAAAGAAGAACTTGACCAAGAGCTTGAGAGAAAGAGAGGTATAAGTTATTTTCTTTCCCCTCCTATATATTCAAGCTCCCTCCACCAAGTTCATATTGAGTATGTTTGTTTGTTGTGAGTGCTTATTTACGACTTCATGATCCTAAAAATTTTGTTTGCAGAGATGATGCGCCAAGCGGGTGTGGGAAGCAAAACTTCATCTCCAAAAGATCGAGCTATGAACCGGCAGAGAGAGCGAACGAGATTTGCATCTCCAAGCAAATGAGTTAGCAGTCTATTTTACGGCAAGGCTTGCAGTTTTGTTGAGAGTGGTTAAGTGTTGGATAGTGTGGGCGGTAGTAGTGTGAATACATTGTTCAGCCTAAATGGTACGTCTAGTTGCTTCATCCATGGAATGAAGTGCCATGTTGAGATAAAAGTTTGTTTCTTTTCTTCTTTTTTGGGGGTGGGTATATTTTTCTGAAATCGGAAGTTTGTATACCAATGCAACAATGTACAATAATCTTGATGAGAAATTTCATAGTTTAATGAAATTTAGTGTTGCTTTTATCCCCTTCTGGTTTCCCTTTTCTGTGCTTGTTTTGATTTTTATCTGGCCAATTGAATTGCACTGACTGATTTTTGCCCTAACATGCGGTAAAAGAATCAAGTTTTTTCTTTTTTTGAGTCAGGAGGGAGATTGATCCCAGAACCTTTGTGCATTACATATATGCAACATTTAAGTTTTACAAGTGAAAAGGATTCTGGTCTGTATGAAGGTACAAGAAGTACAGAGATTGATCCCAGAACTTTTGCCCATTACATTTATGCAAACATTTAAGTTTTCCAAGTGAAAAAAGATTCTGGTCTTTATGAAGGTACAAGAAGTATGCAAATAGAATCCAATATCCATGTATCTTGTTATTATTATCCAACAAACCATTAGAATCAATACAAATGTGAAATGAACATTACAACGTATGAAGAGAAACCAAACATGAATTCAAGAAATTATCAACACCACCACTCTCATAATAAACATAAAAAGAATCAACAATGGACATTGATTAATTAAATTCTTCCAAATGAGAACCGTCTTGGCATTGAAATTGGACGTTGTTTCAATCCACTCATCATGAACACATTATTATCAGTCTTCTCTACACTTTTCCTGCTCTTCAATGGAGACACCAATCTATTAGCCAATCTGGAAGGCGAAAAGGACCTGCGCAGTTTCGAAGCAGTTGACATCATCTTTGGTGGAGATTTTTTGGTTAAGTTTGAAGCTGCTCTAGTGGGTGATAATGAAACAATTGGTGGGTTCTTGATCTTTACTTGAAACTTAGAAGCTGAAGGTGGAGACTTTATCAGGAACTTATGTGGAGTAGTCTGCTTATGTGGGGTGGTTTGCTTATTTCTTGAAATTACAGGAGACCTTGTTCTGCAGAATTTCTGCTGTTTAGTAGTAGAATCTGTAGAAAGGAACAATGGGTTTGGAAAGAGAACAGCCTTTTTAGCCCATGGTCTATGCTTGGGAGACACTCTATTTGCTGCTAGATGTGAAGTAGACTTTTCTTTTTCTGTTGTTTCTCTTTTCTTTGGAGGTGAAACTTTGAAATTAATGCGCGAACGAGCTCTTTGAAGGGACGGACTAGGAGATTCTGACCGAATGGATTGAAGTTTGATTTGTTTTTCCTTCTTTCTTTTGGTTTTGAGTTCACTATTTTCAGGGTTCGGTTTCTGTTTCTGTTTCCTTTGTTGTGTCATTGGTGTTTTAGGGTCTTCTGTATTGGTTTTCTTGGCTTTTGAGGCTACTGCTTCAACTATTTCTCTTGCAAATTGACTTGCTTGTAGAATTTCTCTTACTGTTTCTCCTACAAGCATTGCTGGTAATGACATTCTCTTCCATTCCTCTGCGTTGAACATTTTGGACTGTTATTAGATTCAAAATTGAATCTGTTTTGTTGCTGAGAAAACAGAATTGGACCCAGAAAGGAAATTCCTTTTCATTACCAAATGGAGAAAGAGAAATTTACACTTACCTATTACACTTGTAGGCAATTTTCCACCTGGAGATTTCTTTGGGGTAGCATTCTTCATCCTTCAAAAAATTGGAAGCAAAATAAACAATTAGAGCAGGAAAAGAAAAGGAAAAAGATTCAATTTTTATGAATTCAACTTGAGGAAAATCCAAAATCCAAAAGCCAAAACCCAAATTTGAATTTTACCTTAAAGACTCTTGCTTGCACCTAAGACTAGTTCTTAGATAACCTCTTGTACTTCTAGGACTGAGACTAACCCCAGAAATGACCTTATTCCCACCAGTCACTGTATATTGTAGCTCTTGCAATCTAGCCATGCATTGGTCCACCTTTAAACAAACAAATCCATTAAAAAATAAACATACCCATTATTATAAACAAAGTGAAAAAATACAGTCAAGCAAGAAAATCAGAATTTTTCTCAGTTTTCTTCAGCTTTCTGAGTAAACTTTAAGTGGAAATTTCGGCCATAAAATTTAAGTAAATTTACAACTCAATGAAAAATAAACAAACCTATTATTGAAAATAAGGTAAAAAACACAGTGAAGTAAGAAAGCTAGAATTTTACTCTCTTTTCTTCGGCTTACTGAGTAACCAAACAGAAGGAATTAGCAATTTTTGGTATAAAATTCAAGTAAATTTACAACCCAATGAACAAAAATAAACAAACCTATTATTGAAAATAAGGTGAAAAACACAGTGAAGCAAGAAAGCAAGAATTTTTCTCTATTTTCTTCAGGTTTCTTAGTAACCAAACAGAAGGGGGAATTGCAATTTGAGCTACAAAATTGAACTAAATTTACCTTCTTTACAGTTTCTCTAATTAAAACAGGATTGAGAGGTGCAACCAATCTTCTCTGCTTTGGTGGGGTTCTGGCAACCATGATTGCAAATCTCACAACTGACTTTAAAAAATAAAAACTCTAAGTGGGTCTTTCAAGGTTTCAATCTTTTCTCCCTACCATTAACCAATAATAAACCAGAAACACAGAAAGAAGAAAAAGACTTGCTTCTTGCTGCTCTATTATGGCAAATGGGTCACCCCTTCCATTTGCAAAACAGTCTCTCTCAGTTTTGTCTTTGACTGATAAAAATAAACTCAAAAACGTCAAGCTTTTCACACTTTGGTAACGGATCTTTTTGTCCCCAACGGTCACATCTATCTCTTTTTACGTATATATATATATGTGGAAATGGAAAGTTGCAAACGGCTACTTTTATTCAATTTTTCATAATTGTGTCTAACAACTTAAAAATTAACAATCAATTTTTAATTATTGGAGACAGTGGTCCATAATTTCTTAAAAAATTGATGATACGAGGGAAAAAATTAAATTTAAATTTTTAATTGAAACCATTAAGATCTATTACTAAATGATTTATTCCACACTAATATGTAATCTAATTGTAATTAAACAATTACAATTATGTAATCAGCTTTACTCCAGAATTTGTAGCACAATAAATTGTGTAATTTCATTTAATATAGTTCTTTAATTTGGTTTTATATTATTAAAACCTGCAATTTAAATTTGAAACATTATAGATTCAAATTCAATTACATATGAAGAAGCTAAAGAAAAGCAGAAAATACAAGAAATGGAGAACAATATCCACTGAAAATTGAATGATTAGTGATTACAGGTAAGCAAGAAGCATACAATTTTTGAGGCAAAACTAAATGAACAAACGGAAGTCAGTATTCTTTAAAACAGGAAGGAAAGTTTATATAAGATTTGCAACATCTCAGTCAAGTAAGGGTCTGGTAGAAGAAGGCAACAAAGATGTCTTTCTGTAATTGTTCTTTCCTTTCAACTTAAGAGGACTCCAAACAAATGTTTTTCTTTGCAAAGCAATGACTGTTGGGTGTTTCGGCTTCCATGAGCCTGCCTGCGTCGGAGGACTTCCCATGAATTTACTACTCGTGCTCCTCATGGCAGTAGGTGTTGATACTTCTTGTGCTGACTGAAATTCCGGCAATGGAGAGAACAATCTTGAATATCTAGCTTTTCTTTGCCTTTCCCCTCCTCCAATGTTGTTGTTCTTTAGGCGCGAGGCAGAAGTGTGTAGAGGTGTCATTAAGCTTAGGCTTGGTTCTGGACGAAGTGTAGCTATAGATACTCGTCGCTTAGGCTGAAGAACCTGAGCTGATGATGTTGCAGCAGGAGGCCTGTAAGCAATGGAAATTCGTCTAGGTTGCATAATTCTATTGGTGTCTCTTCCTGACATTGTTGTTCTTGTCATATTTTCTTTGCCCTCTCTAGAAGAAGATGGAGCAATAGAAGCTCTTGTTTTTGTTTTCTTATTTTGCTGGAGAGGGCTACGTGGAGGTATGAAATTGGTGATTCTTCGCAATGGCATCCTCAGTTTTGTTGGGGCCAAAGGTGGTTTCCTCTCTACATTTGTCTTCTGTGTGGACTCTTTAATAGATGCCAATGAAGTTTGGGAAGAAGAAGCAAAAGCTCTCGTTTCCTGCTTTAATCTGGTCCTCCTTTCTTCTCCCAGCTGATTTTCAAGCTCTCGGACCTATTGTCAAATTCAGTCACTTATAAGTATTAATTTAAGTATGTAGATCAGATCCAATCCAATTGAAAATGATTTTCTGTGGTTTCTTGAGTTTCACAAGGTTAAAGAAGAAGCACTGTGCAAGCTAATTACCTTATCTTGGAGGGTTTTGCACTTTAGTTCCCTTGCAGCAAGCCTCAACTGTAAGGACTGGACATTATCCTGCAACTTTCTTGTTTCCTTCTCTTCATGCTGTAGTTTTTCAGCCTGTTGATTGACCATTAGCCGGAAATCAAAATCTCAGTTGCAGCAATTATGGGGGAAAAAACAGTAAGAACATGTCAACTTTGACAAATACAAGTATACGAACCATTTGCTTGTACTTGAAAAGGTCAGTGAGATCTGCCTGCTTCTTTGCAGGGCCGCTTTCAATTCCCCGAACTCTGCTGGCAAAATTCAATGAACAATGAGTCTCCCCAAGGTCAGCAGCACTTGGACTTATCTGGACAAACATCAATGTCTTGCAATCTCCTCCTGCATTTCTGGAACAAGTAAGTCTCTTCTTCCAAGGGGTACATAATTCTTCCCCAAGAGGGCCGGTACATAATTCTTCCTAAATAAGAAAAAAATGCCAAAGAAATGCTTACCTAGAGAGCTCTGCAGCATATGGGTTAGCTTTGAGTTCCTGATTTTCACAACAAAAGCGCATTAGATCGGTATTGCAAGGTTATCTAATATGTAATTCATTGTCATCGCAAAAAAAAAAAAATGTAATTCATTGTGGGAGAGGAAAACCTGTAAGGAATGTGGCCAGTTTTTGATGCAAGGGCAGCGATAACATCTCCAAGTGCTGAGAGAGATTTATTTATGAATTGAGATTCTCTTAACCTTTCTCCTTCAACTTCAATCTTCCCCACCCGCTCACTGCCAGCCAAATCTACCAGCCAAAGGTGACTCTTTGTTTTCTGCCCATCTAGTAAATTCTCTCCTTTTACAGTTACTCGCAGCAAGCTACGCAATCAATATTTTGTTGTTAACATAGATAATATGGTTGTTTAGATTCCACTTTAATTGGTCAATAATGTGCATTTCATTCTTAATAATAATCAGTGAACCACCTTGACTTCTATACACCAATGTTCCATGAAGAATTGGACTACGCGTCATGAGAAAATCAAGCTTATATCAGAAACAGGAAATGGAGGATTTAGTTTTACCAGTGAGAACGGCTGCTAAACTCATTAGCACTGGTAGATCCAACTGATCTTGCTCGGCTACCAGATTTTAGTAGATCCCACACTTCCTCTGTGCCATAAACACGGGCTTCAACAAGTCCTGGAACTTCTTGCGTCCCATCTGCTGCTTGCTTTATTTCCAACCTTCATGCATGTTACAATAGTTAAATTTACAGATGTTCAACTTTCTTTTCATCCCGTAAACCAATAATAAATACAGCAGTAACAATAAAATTGACTCCTGGACTGTATATCCCTACCTTTTAATTTGTTATTTTAATGGAAATCACCTGAGTATCCCATGAGTTCAATATTTTAACAATATCAGATCAGGGTGTTGTGACAAACATTTAACAAAGAAGATAGTAAAATGTAAAATAGCAACAATAATTTGGCATCCAATCACTATTTTTGGCAATTATGCATACTTCCGGTTCCAGTATTTAAACATACAGCTATTTTTCATCATTAAACAGTAAAAACCATAAACCACGAAGGAAACCACCAAAACGTAAGAAGTTTTGCAATTAACATTGGATTCATAAACAACAGGACTTTAGTATAATTAATAAGAAGAAGAAATACCAAATAAAAGCAAAAGAGAACTAACTTTTTAGGGGGCTGATTGGAGTTTTCTGCTAAGAGATCCCTTATCTTCTCATTGTAAACCTCCAACATGCTAACAAACAGGGAATATCTCATAGTACTGTTTCTTTCTTGAGAAATCCGAAATAGTTCCTCCAAAGTTCTGTAATTAACTCCCCTATTTTCAGGAGTTCCCTCCATTGTAAACGTTTTCCCGGTTCCAGTTTGGCCATATGCAAATATGCACACATTGTAGCCATCCAGCACGGAAGTGACAACAGGTTTAGTTTTTGCAAAGACGGCCTCTACAAATCATAAAGATGCAGAAATAAAACCCAAATTGTCGAAAAAAAAAAGGAAAAAAAAGAAGGAAAGAAAAAGATTAGGGCACTATCAGTTTCTACACAACAGAATTGAGAATAAGATCTGAGGCTACCTTGGCTATCTTCAGGCCTGAAGACATGGTCAAACTTAAACTGCTTTTTTGATGAATCAGAGGAAATAATCTGAAGCTCATTTTCGAGGGAGGAGTCAAATTCAACTATCCCATTATAGCCACTGTCAATTTCAACTTGATTTAGAGGTCTACATCTGCAGAAGACCCTTATATTGCCTTTAAGTTCAATCATTTCATTGTAAAGGCGCTTACGTTCAGATAACTCTTCAAGATACTTCTTTTTCAGCAGCTCATACTCACAACCTAACACAACAATGTTCACAAAAGACATATTAAAACCAAGAAGAGACAAATGATAAAACAAAGTCAACAATCACAAACTAACTGGGTTACTTACCAAGAAGCCGAAGAGCATCTAAAACTTCAGGGCCAGGAAATGAATCTGCATCGTCCTTCACTTTATGTGAGAGAATTGAGTGTTCTTTCTTCAAATTCTAAAGCAGGAAAAGTAAAGTCAATGAACAATCAGCAGCCTAACGACAGCAGAAAACAAGTATCTTTAATTGAACTACTTGACTCGGTCATTTCTTAATTTTTATTCTTCCCATATCAACATGACAACATACCATTAAGCTTATATTTGAACACCAATTTAAGCTCAAATTGCAAACCAAATCCAAATGGATCACGCATGGCTAGAAAACCTTACCTGAATTTGACAGCTCAAATTGATAATTTTCTGCAGTATTGGCAATGTAGGCTCTTGAGCTGTAGCAGTTTCTTTGTTTCTGCTGGATGCACTATCCTCATTCATAGAATTTACAGTTTCTTCAACTATTTCAACATAAAAAAAGGGTTTTATTGCTGAATTAAAGGTAAAAATCCATAATATAAAATCAATTGCCAATTAGATCTGCTCAAGATAATAGATATCAAAAGAATGGAACCGGAGTGTGTGTGTGGTATAACATATTTCTAGGGTTTGCACTAGAGTTATTAAATGAAAACCCTCGCTATATCCAGCCAAATAAAAATCATACAATTGAAAAAAAAATCAAAGAATTACGAATCGGATACCTTCTTGGCTTGTATCAGCCACTTGTGTTGGATCTGAAAGAAAGAAAGAAAAGTATGAAATCAACACCAATAACCTTCAAATTGTCCAAAGAGAAACTGAAAATAAACCAATCAGGAACAAGTAAACCACGAACCTGTCTCGAATTTTTCAAGTACCATAGTTTGAACTGAGAAAATTTCAAAAAACAAAAGAAATTGAAACGGAATTAGAGTATTGAAGACAAGATAATCCACCAAACAAACTTAATCGAGATTTTGTACAGTGAAATTCTTACCTTCCATGCGTTTTAGAATTTCTGAAAGTTCGCTAGAATTTCTGACAGTTCGCAAGAATTAATTGAGAGTTGCAGAGCTTGGGGAAAAGAAAGAGAAATTGTCAAGAAAGAGACAGACAGAGACAAAGAGGAGAAGTGTGAAGGGTTTTGATTAGATTCTAAGTTTGAAAAGAAATGTTATGAACCGTTAGATTTAAATTGGGAAGGTTATGAACCGTTAGATTGAAATTTGGGGTGGAGCTCTTTCTAACGGCTATATTATTATCTATTCTTTGGAGCGCATCTTCAGTTTGAAATATTGGGCCGAAATTGGGCTATCATTTGAATTGTCGTTTTAGTAACAGATGGCCTTTTCTAGCGCGTTCTCGCGATAGTTAAATGACATGTCGTCTAAGACTGAAGATAATTTTGATAGTGTCTTCATTTTTTAGTCTTTCAAACAACCAAAATTTTCCGCAAATTTTGATAAATAAAGCATTTTTCATTTTTCAAAAGTAGTTGGTAGTTAATCTCCATGGCTACTTCAATACCAAGCTGCTTCTTTTACTCCTGTTCTTCTTCATTATCAAAACTAAATAATCAAACCTCCACCACACAGTTTACCTTATCTTTTCCACAGCCAATCATTAATGGGATTCCTCCAGAAACTAGAAGTTTTTCTAATTCAAGAATCTTTGCTAAGTTTGAGAAGTTCCAGGGTGACTCTTCTGAGGAAAATCTTGAAGTGACAACCCAGTTGCAAGAAGAAGATGAAACGGGAGAAGAAGAAGAAGATGACAGGTGCTGTGTCCAAAAACCCCTTCTTTTATAAATTTTTCCCCTTTTGCTTTGAATTAGGTTCATGGGTATTTGATGTTTTTGTTGAAAAATCCAATCCTTTTTATCCTTATATAAGGTTGTTGAAGATGAAAATCCAATATATATATAGTTTCTTGTATAAATTATTTCCATTTTGCTTTGAATTAGGAAGATGGGTATTTGATGTTTTGGAAAAATCCAATCTTTATTGATGATAAAATTCCAAATTTTATATATTTTCAGTTGCTTGCCATCTGATTTGGTGGGTGCAGTTCAGCAATCTAGCCAAGCAAGTGCCTTGTTTGTGTCTTCAGGAGGAATGAGAGCTATAGTATGTGACCAAATTGAAATGTAATCTCACTAATGGAGATTCTACTCAATATGGATTTATTTATTTTTATGATTGGAAAATGTTTCCTCTTTCTTTCTTGAACAAAGCAAATAAATAATGAAGAAATAGATGAAGTTTGTATTATGACTCATAGTTTTTAATTTTTTTACAGGTTGAGCTCTTGATTCCTCAGCTTCAGTTTCTAGATGATGTAGGTGCACAAGCTGAGCTATGGGAACTTTCAAAGATTTTCTTGGATACACTTATTGAAGAAACAGGAAGTCAGGTTTACTGTTTTGATAAACTTATTATGTGTACTAGATTTGATGTTTGCTTTAGAAAATTTATGTATATAATCACGATTACATTGTATTAATTCCTAAAAATCACGCAATGTAATCACAATTACATTGCATTACTCCTTACCAGACATTCCTAATCAAATTTGAGCTAAGCACTACATGGTGTTTTAGTATATATATCTAGCTTCTGAAATTCAATCGGGAAATTAGTACCTTGCTTAATTATCGAAATTGAATTGAATCTGCAGAGGGTTAAAGCCATATTTCCTGATGCTGGTGCTGCTGCACTATTAAAATATCAATGGAAAGATGCAAAATTCGAGTTTGCCAGGTAAGTTCCTACAAATTCATGAAAACTCTTTTCCCCTTTCAGCTTGTTAAAATGAACAGGAAGCTTATTCATACTATCTTTTCCAGCTTGAGCGATCGTAAGCCTGTTGGGAGTGAAGACGAGATTGTGGTTATGGTTGTTCCAGATTATCAGATGTTAGAAAATGTCGAGAAAATTGCAGCCAGTCTCTCCGATGATCCGGTATTAAACTTGCCTTTCTTCAACCCTACAGCTGGAAATGCTCATCATACACATTTCTGACTTCAGCAACATGTTACAATTGTTCATTTCCATGTATCTGTTGTTATGTTCTTTCCCATATTTTGCTAGCCAAGACCACTAATCATGTGGAATCCGAGACTCATCAGCGAAGATGTGGGAGTTGGGATTAACGTTCGCAATTTAAGACGATACTTTCTGAGGTAAAGTTTTCAACTTTTTCATTTCATTACATGTCAAAATCCTTTTCTGCTCTCTGTTTCCTCAACATGTCAAAATTTTGTTTTGCAGCACTTTCACCACAGTTTACTCAATGAAACCTTTGCCAACAGGTGCTGTCTTCAGGTGTTATCCAGGGTAAGATAGGAACCTGATCGAAAAATGACCATCTCCTGAACAATTTAGCCTATCACATTTCTTATTTTTGACGAAAACTTCATTCCTCTGCAAATTCTGTCAAATAACAGGATGTGGAAAGTCTTTTACGATGATGAAAATAGACCAAACAGATATCTGCTTGCCAAGGAATCCATAAGGCGCCCCACTTTTGAAGACCTTGAGGTTGATTTCCAAACACATTTGGAAGAACTAAAAATATTTGTATAAAAGTTGCATTTTTGTTGTTTCTGATTTGAGTTCTGATGTTTATGCAGATAATATTTGGAAATGCAGAAGATGAGACAGAGCAAGAACCATCTTTATTCACCAAAGCAGCAAGCATTTTTTCTTCACTAAACCGATTCATGAGGGCCATTTCAAAGTAGCCTTTGTTATTGTAATTTTACAGCTTGAATATATTAACTTATGATATTTAATGTAAAATTTACAGCTTGAATTTTCACATAATCATGTTTCATGTAAATTTCAGAACATAAAACTCAGTTTTCGCTCTTTTCTTGATCAAAATAGCTAATTGATCGAAGCTTAAACGAAATCAAATCAGAATTCAGTGCAAAATTATATGTAAAATACTATCCATGTTCGATTTACGAAAATTTCCATAAAAGTGCAAGTGGGAAAAGACAATATTTAAGTTTTGCTACTTCATCCATTAATAGAAACATGTCATCATAGGTGCTTTTTTTTCCCGTCAGATGACCTAAACATAACATTGATAAAAAAAGCAAATAATGTATAAATCTAGGTAAAAAAATCATGTGGATTCAAGAACATATAATCTGAAGATGGTCTCAAAGCATCGACAAAAAGGGGATTTCATGCATTACATAGCCAAATTTGTCAAACAAAACCACAAAATTTCCGCAGTCATGAAGATTCTCCATGTTATTAATTGATCAGCAACATGTCCCATGTTATTCGACAAAGTCTTCCCCCCTAAATGTGTCAAGAAGGGACAAAAAATTCCAATCTCTAGGATTCCTGGTTGAAAAATGTTGAAATGCTTATATTAGAGAAAATAAACAAAAAAGTAAGCCCGGTGAAAACAGGAAAAAAAGGAAAGAAATGAAAAGATGAAAAAAAAGGAAGAGATGGGGAAAAGATATGCCAAAGACACAATTTAAAGACATTAAATCGCTTCACACAAGGAGATAGATTTTCGTTGACAAACTAACCTGGTTTAAAATAGTGTTTCCGAACAGGGGCAATATGATTATGCAGCTGTAGCCATTGGAACAGATCTGTGGCAAGCTCTCTTTGCTGCACGGACAATATCCTCAACCTATAGAGGCAATGAGTACGAAATTAAAAAAAAAAGCCCAAATATATGCCTATATAAATATCAATATGCTAGATGAGAGGGAGATAAAGAAAGACAGAGATCTACAGTCAATGGATAAGCCTATGTATCATAAACCAGCATCATCAACATAATTACTGAGAAGGAAGTTCTGATGACTAGTTGAATATAAACATTCACAGTGGTAACAAAGCAAAAGAATCAAGATAAAAATCAAACCTGTGGTACAGCCATTCTTTCTAGGTTGGCAGCATAGGGCATTGGAACATCAGCTCCAGCAATTCTTTCAACTGGTGCATCAAGATAACCAAAGCTGTCCTCGATAACAGATGTGCTGTTTCAAGTGGGGAAAATACATTTTCAGAGTTAGACCCACGACCAGCATAATTCATAGCAAAGAGAAAAAATATTATTGGAAAAAGCTAAACCAGATTTCTGCCCCAACACCATGCTGAGGAAATCCTTCTTCAACTGTAACCAGTCTGTTGGTCTTCCGTACTGAAGCATTGATTGTGGGTCTATCTAGCGGTCTGATTGAGCGCAAATTTATAACCTGTATCAATAAGAATAGTTATTACCTTCCAGAACTAGAAATACAATAACTTTTTAAGAAATTTATTCTCTTTTACGATCATTTACCTCAGCACTGATTCCCTCCTTCGCAAGTATATCAGCTGCCTGCACCACAAACAAATGAATCAGTTTCATTCATGAAGGAAACAAGAAATTAATCAGTTGCAATAAATAGCTAGTAGTTTTGTCATAAGAATAAAAGGTTAGTTAAAAGAGGCTAGTTAAAATGGTTTCGTGAATATAAATACACACCAATTGTCTAGACTAAAAAAACAGCCACAAGGCATGATAAGCAAAACCTCTACTAGATTGCCCAATTCCTTCACCTACCTGCCCTTCTCTATTTTTCTGGAGATTTTCTTCTAAGCCAAACCCTAAATTTACATTTGAGAATTCAGGTCCCAACAACATTCTGGGGAACACTGAGACTGCCACATCTTGGGCGGGTCAGTAAGCACCATGGATTAAGCCACAGGAACATCATTGGCTGCTAGAGACATGCTGCTCAGCCATATAGAGTAAAGTTCTTTCAATACATTTCATTTAATGGTACAAATTACAAAATAATTGTCCTGAGCAAATTATAGTTCAGCTCCTCTCAACTAATCGATCAAACTTTCTACTGTTATCACAATTTAGATTCATATCCTTTCAAATCTTCATAATAATATTGGTGCTGGTTTACCTAAAAGCTAAACCTACTTTTCATCAAATGAAACACATCATTCAAACACAAACCAAAAATACTTCCATATGAACATGTTAAAGAATGGAAACAAACCTTGAGAGCAAAGCCCACCATTTTTGAGAAGGCTGTGATGGTTACATCCTTCCCTTCTCTCTCAATCTGATGAAAGTAGACAATTTATATCTTATGTTAATAGAAGAACAAGCATAAATTAATAAGCCAACAAGATAAATCTTGAGAAGAGTACACATCAGAGTAGATACCTTGGCTTTCCCGATTGGAAGGCAAAAACTGGAGTCAAGTGCTTCGGCTGAAATAGGAAACGACTCACCATACCTGAAGCATATATATTGGTTTAACAGTCACTTGCAAAAAAAATACTCTAAATTCATTAGAAAAAAACACCCCACGCCATGTAATAATCTGCTTACAATATTTCATTTTCGAGGAAAACAACGGGATCAGGGTCCCTTATGGCAGCTTTTAGCAGTCCACGGGCGTCCTCAGATGAGTAAGGGGCTAGCACTTTCAACCCAGGGCAGGAAGCATACCATGCAGCATAACACTGCAAAGCAATCCAGACAATACAATATCAAATGCCTCTCTATACATTAAGTACAAATTTAATTGAGTTGCAGAAGGCAATATATTTCAAGCCATAGGACACCTAGGCTGGGTCAAAATTTAATCAGGGTAGAGAAATTCGTGTCAACTAACCCTCTAAAGGAACAGGACATGTTATTATTTTATACCAAGGCAAGTAGAGTAACAAGATTATCATTAACAAACTAACACATACAAGGATGTAAAACTGACAGATGGAGAAGAAATTGAGAGTAAACATACTTGAGAGTGTTGGGCACCAACTCCTGCAGCAGCACCATTAGGTCCTCTGAAAACAATGGGCACAGATAATTGGCCAGCAGACATATAATTTGATTTTGCAGCAGAATTAATGATATGGTCGATTGCCTGTAGTAAAGACAAAGAAGAGAGATCAAAAGTGATTCAACTAAAACACTATTTGCACGAGGCACTGAAAAACTACGTAAAACAAATAGAACAGAACGTACATACCTGCATTGAGAAGTTAAAAGTCATAAACTCAACAACTGGCTTCAAACCATGGTAAGCTGCACCGACTGCAATACCCGTAAATCCAGCCTAACAAACGCATCAGAATACAAAACATGGTAAGGCAACACCAATTTCCAACGAACGAAAACAGAGCATCATAAGAATAGTAAAATAAAAAAACAGAAGTAACCTCAGTGATTGGTGTATCAAGAACCCTTTCAGGACCATACTTGTCCAAAAGCCCTTTAGATATCTGGAAAAAAGGGACACAGAATTTCAATTATAAAACCCGTAAAAAGGGGTATTGACTATTGATAACCTAGCAAATTTGCATCTATATGGTTTACAAAAGCAAATTTACAAAAGCAAATTTCTGACCTTATATGCACCCTGATATTCCCCAACCTGCAAATTAACAAACACAAAAATTGCATCAGAAACAAAAGCACAAAACATAAAACTAAATTAGGAAGACCAAAAAAAAAATTCCCAGGTCATTGTCATTCTCACCTCTTCTCCCATCAAAAATACTTTAGGATCAGCAGACATCTCCTCATCAAGGGCAGAATTCAGTGCTTCTCTAACTGTTATCTACATAAAATTGACAAAAAAATAAAACTTTATTGTCTCTGGAAAAGGCTTTTTCACTTAAATGAAAAACGTAAGACACAAGATCTAACAAATTTAGCTAAATCAAGTCAAGACAAAATCCAGCCCTTTTTTTTTACCTCTTTTGCTGCAGATGAGTAACATCTCCAATTGGAAGCAACTGGTCGAATCCTTTGCAAGGACTGGCCAAAAGCCTACAAAAATTCAATAAAAAATAAAACAAATATAGAATAACTTACACGAAACCATAATCTCCAACACTAACCTTTTGCCTTATAATCCCCAACATGTTTTTCTTCTCCTTCTACTACTTCCACTCAAATACTTCTGCCCCAAAAAAAAAAATTCACAACAACAATCAAAACCAATGCTAACTCCACAAATAATCAAAAACAGATTAAGAAAAATCAAGGAGTTACATTCAGCAACAAATCCGATTAAATAAAAGAAGTTGCAGTTCGAACTACCTCTAGATTCTGTGATCGAAAGAGACGAATATCAGAGGAAGAAGACGACCTTTATCAAGGAACTCGGATTCGATCCGCTAGCTGGTAGAAGGTTTAGGCGGATACCAAATTGAACCGAACCACCACTTTCACTGATCTTTTTCTTTTTTTATTCTTTTATTTCCAACTAATCCTACTTATATGTTGTATTTTATTTTTAAAACAATTATTCCAATTCAGTAAAATTAGCGCACTTTGGCCGTTAAAATAAATCGGACGGCTGTCAAGCAGTGGGTCAAGCAATTTGATTAGTAGTAGGCTAACCCTCTGTAGCGGGGCATGATCGTAATTCAGTTAAGGGTCAAATTTGATGGGTCTGCAAGAAAGACAATACTTAATTTGAAGAGTCATCGGACCAAAATATATCTTTTTTATTAAAATAAAGTTTTTTTTTAAATTAATTAAATTAAAAATAATCAATTATTAATTATTAATGATTACTATAATTAAGTATAATAATGAGATTACGCACAGGAAAAGGGCAAGGTATGATTGGGATCCCAAATCGCGTTGAACCAGAGCTTGGCATTTTTTTTTTTGGATAGGCCAACCGCAACGTAATCATTTTAAATAAGGCTACAAATGAACTGAGCCGAGCTAAATATTGGCCTGCTCGAGTTCGAATTTGGCTTATTAATTAAATAAGCATGTGTATTCAGCTCATGCTTGGCTCTTTTTATCAAACTGAATTTTTATTAATTGAACATCGAATGACTCGTAAGCAGCTCGATTTGTTTACAGTCCTAATTTTAAACCAATAAATTGCACCGCTATTTTGCATAAACCTCAAAATATATATATAAGCAATTTTAGCGAAACAAAAATTCCAAAAATTATATGAATTGCAGCAACTAAATTTACAATTGGTTCAGTGTTTTTAGGCGCAAATTATAACCAAACGCAAATCCCATTTCATTTTTTTCATGAACCACTTAATATGGTAAACTTTTGTTTGGTGATGCAAAGCGTGCCCAACTACCTACCGGCTACCGGAGTTAGGAGGGGAGAAATAGTTTTGTTTGGTAAAAGCCATTGTATAAAAATATATGTTGGATATTCAAAAAATAAATAAATGTCGGATTGTTTTAAATTATTTTTCATATATAAATAAAAATGCCAAAAATAAATAAATTAATTAATTAAATGAATTTTCAAAAAATATATTTTGAATATTAATATTTATTTCAATTTGAAATTTGCATATGAATATAAGATATATGTATTTGCATTGCATCTTTTATTTCGAGATGGTTTATTAACTTATGTCTAATTGTTCATATTGGAGTTGTATCAACATTACATATAAAAGTAAATTTACATATTTAGCCATAACTTAAAAGTGATATTTACTTAATAGTATTTGAAAATATGTGACATTAAAAATAATTATTAAAAATTGTTCTTTATTATAATTTTCCAACTAAAATCAGCACTAAAATTTTATTACTAGGGATATGCTACTACACGCTCATCCTTACATAAGAGCCAGGTTCCATTTTTTTTTTTTTCTGAATTTTTTTATTAGAAAATAAAATTATAAATTGTTTGTATTTAGTCTCGAAATCAATTTTAGAAAGTCGGAATTTACAGATTTGACTCTGTTAAAAAAATATCACATAAAATTTTTTTTATTAGAAAATAAAATTATAAATTATTTGTATTCAGTCTCGAAATTAATTTTAGAAAGTCGCAATTTACAGATTTGACTCTGTTAAAAAAATATCACATAAAATAAATAAAACACACTGTTAAACTTAACGGTTCAAATTATTTTATATGATATTTTTAAACATAGTCAAATTTATAAACTGCAACCCTCTAAAATTGATTTCGAAACTAAATACTGATAATTTATAATTTATTTAAAAATAAAAACTAAGAAAACTCGTCCTTATGAGAACCAGCGTATATCAGCATCACCCTTATTACTAACCAAAAAACAATTATTTTCTTTCAATGTATATTTTCTCATTGGCCAAACATCCACATCTACCTCCAATGTCACCACCACAAGTCAGTTTTTTCAATGTGGCAGTGTTAAATTATAACAAAATTTGAAAGTTCAAATCGCTCTTAAATTACAAGTTCCATTCGGATGAAGTTCAAGTGTAAAATTGTGTATTTGGCAAGAAAAGATGGAGTAAATAGCTAGACGAGACCAAGAAATAATAAAAACTCTGGCCGAACTGAGTTGACCCAGCCATGATATTAAAGATATCACATACAATGAAAAGTGAACTTTGGAGAAATTATATACTTAGTTCTGTACAATTCTCTATACAATTAACGCATTTTTTAGAAATTGCCAACAAAAGAGTTCAGGATTTCAGACGATGAACGAAAATGCTACCGGCCAAAAGAATTTCGTTGTGAAGATTTCAGACAAACACATATATGAAGAAAGTGTTCAGGATTCTTCAAGTTTTTAACTACCCACGAGAATGGTATATCCAGTTTTGGTTCGATACCTTGGATGCGTACAAGTTTAATTTCGGCAGTACAAGTTTCGCCAGAAGGAAGTGAAAGTTCGTTGCTGCCTTCCTGCTGTGACAATACTTTCTGTTCACCTTCATTCCCAGCTCCAAATGACACATTATCAATCATCGATTTACCCATCGAAAATTCCAGAATAAGAGCTTTTAGGGCATCATGGAGGGAAAAGTATTTACCTGCAGTACAAGAACATGAGCAAACATGAACTACAATCATTCTGATAATAGTGTTGACCATGCAAACAAACACAGATTATAAGTTTTCGAACCCAATCACAAGCTGGAATAACATGTTTATTATTATTTTTTTAATTGTTAAACATAAGCATGGTGACAAAAAAATCTATAAGACCATTATCAGAAAAGTTGGTGAAAAATAAAATCATTCTAACCATAATAAATTATGGTTAGTACCCTCTCTCTATGGTAGAAAAGCTCAATACAAAAATATATTTCTTAAAGTAACCAGTGGGAGCATAACATTTGCAAATAACTAAGATAAATAGATTACCTTCTCTTTGAATCTCAACGGGTCGATTTATATACGAAATTTTGTCCCAACTATCAATTTTAGGCATGTCTTCAAAATCCTCAGTAACACTCCAAATGTACAATCGAACTGGAATTTTACCTGAAAATATCCATAACATGCATATGTCAATTAGATGGACCCATACAACAAATGCAGTCGAGTGTTTTCCTAACCAAGCAATGGATATCCAACGTTGAAACATCCTCAATTCAGATATTGAATGGTTCTCCATAACAGGCTTTTAATATTTCTTTTGGAAACATAGGTATTCAAGGGAAAGAAAGCACCAAAACATCAACTCACCTTATCCCAGAAATTCACAATCCTAGACCAGTAACCCAATCACAGATAACAGACCATGATATAATAATTGAAAACTTTAAGCAAAATCTTAAAGAGTTTCAAATAAAATGAAGTGTAAATGAGCACGCATGCATATCTTGCTAAGGTTTGTATACAATCTGTTCCTCCAGCTCATAATTAAGGTATTCAAGATCATATCATGCAAGTCCTTATGTAATCTTCCAGCACATTCATCATATAAGAAACTTTGTTCCAGTTTCGATCATACCTCTCCAACTTGGCCAACAAAATTGGTTCCGTAAAAAAACCCATCATTTTGCACTTGACATTGTATCCTTTAGTTGGGACACAACAAACATATAAAACAAATTTATAATGACAAATGTCTTCTACTTCAAAGATTTTCCTTTCCAGCGAGTTCTGAAACTGTCAATATGCACCAGTGTACTTGTCAAGCATTATATGGTTAACAGGATCTCATCATAGTGCTTATACAGCACTTAATCTTGGTTATGCAATTCTGAGACAAATGATTCGTTCAACTCAAACTACATGACTATGTTAAAACTATTTAATGTAGCAGACAGTGACTACTTAACTAACCTGTCTTCATTTGCCCAGCCATATCACCCTCACCAATGGTTTTTTGAGGTTTTGGTGAGCAAGAATCCATTTTTGACGTATAATCATCTTCAACTGTTCCCAGTCTAAGCTTTGACGATGCCCGTAGGTAGGCTTCTAAATTACCTGGCAAAAAAAAAATCAGATCTCAAGTAGGAATCCACAGCTCCCAAAAAAGAATGAGTAGAAGACATGTATACAACAAAGACAAAAAAAAGGGCAGCCTGGCGCACGAAGGCATCTTGCATTTACGCAGGATCCGGAGAAGGGCCACACACCCGAAGGTGTAAAAAAAAAAAAAAATTCAAACTCCTATTCTTTCCTCCTAAAGTTACATACACGATGCCTATTATGAGGGTTGCACCTAAAAATTTTTAACACAAGCTTTAAGCACAAATAAATCAACATAACTAGATGTACAAAGCATTTATACAATTGCAAGCTTAAATATCTAATAATTTCCTTGGAAATTGGCCAGAATATTATATTTCAAATACAGGAAATGAATATCAACAAATCAAGGAAACTTCAAATCTTAACATTGTGGAATTTTATTCTTGAAATATCAAATGTAATATGACAAATTAGCTTGCAAAGGAAAGGATAAATAAAAGTGTAAAAACAATGCAACCAAAAAATGTCTAGCAGATGTTATTTTGCAAACCATTAACAAAATGGGAGCTGCCATTGTTGAGACAAATCTTTCTATGATGTCTTTCGGTATGTGATCTTTTGATGAACCATTATTTCTTAAACTTTATCACACATGACACAAGAACAAGCGAATATTTTATTCACAGTCTCTATTGCCATAAGTCTTGGGCTGTGGCTTAATTCTAAAACATGAACTAATTTTCAATAAGTTGCTAAGTTGAGAGATATTGGACTAACCCAACCCAATTTCATAACAAACTTTGGAGTGTTAATAAATTCAACAAGCAATGCAAATATTTATATACATGCTTATAACCATCTATTCATAGAACTGTATGAACACAAAGTATAGAGTTTTACATATTAACTTTCTTTTCCTTCAAAGCTTTACCTGTTCAGAATTTATTTAATATTTCATCGTCAGAATATATAAACTGTTAAACATACAAAGCGATCAAGAAATTTTAAATTATAGATACATCCTGAAATAATAATTCATGTTTATTCAACAAACAGTACATTTTAAATTTTGGGTCTCCCAGAACTGGCCTTAGATGGGGAAGATCCATTCATCGCTGTGGAATTGGATACCTGTTTCAACCCATCGCTTGTTCAAATCAACACCTATATGATCCCCATTGATGTCAACACATTTTAAATTTTAACACTCATGCTCTGAGCAATTAGCATAGTTATTTACTCATTTATCAATTTAAACCAGAACTCCGAAGTATGTACTGTAAGAATTTCAACAACTTTTATATCCTAATAATGAAGCTGACTTACCATTCATTATAGATCGCCAGAGCTCCACCTGATCAGAATGAGACATGTTCATAACATTCTTGCAATTTCCATTAATAATATAATCTGCCTGTAGGCACAGTTGAATAGGGTTGAGTCATTAAAGGAACGAATACTCTATTGAAAATGAAACCAACTGATCAGGACATTTTTTTTCCCTCTGGACATTAATGATTTGTGGAATTCATACAACACCTTTTATAAAAATTGTTTTCATGCATATTTAGCAATGCAACAAACATGGTTGTATAAAAGACATTATACAATAAAATCATACACATGAAAACACAAACTAACCTCCTTCAATGAATTAATAAAGCTCCATTTTACCGAGTCTTCCCCTTCACAAGGAATCAATAAATTATTTGGATACCCTCTAAAATGGATCTGAGAATGAAATTTTAAAAAGGCATCATTAAATTCAAAAGCTATTGCAAAACTACATTGTATGGAAAGAAATGGCCAACAATTTCCATTGCTAGACATGATGGGTACTGCCGCGATTTTCAAGATTTCAGATTAGCTATTAGTTGTGAAAAATGATAGCTAAACAAATCACAGATATTATCTGAACAAATTTTCCAGAATCATTATTTAACAAACAACATACTGTCAAATTCCAAGGCCTTTCCGGTTCAGCACAAAGAAGATCAAACAGAACTCCAGTTGGTATATACCTGAAACCAATTAAACACTTCTTAATACAATTCTTAAGACTCCGATACTTATAAAGGGAAGCATAGGAATACAATTTACCACTTAAGAGGCAAGCCATTATAGTCAAACCAGACAGTATCGACACCAGGAGGAAGAGTGGAAGCGAAATGAGGTTTTATAAGAGAAATAAGCAAAGGCAAGTAACCAATTCTTGGAGCTAATATAAGAGCTGGAGGAGGAGGAGGATGAGTTGTTACTTCAGATTCGTGGAGATGAATTTGTAGCGGAATCGCACCCTCCCAGACGTACCTTTGCGCCGTTGCCTCCATTCTCTTCAAGATCGGCTTCGCCGATGGACGGAAGACGGTGACCGGCGATTATGGGGATGAGTGGGCGAGAGAGATGGAGGAGGAGGAAATAGAATTAGGATTTGGAAGTAGTGTTTTGTTTTTTGTAATTGATCAAAGTTTCTTAGCTGGTTCAATCCCTATCGATTTTGGTCCGGTTCGATTCTAAACCGTAAAAACCAAAACTTAAACGACCACCGTAGGTTGACAAATTCCTCAAACTATGAACCAAATCGCAAAACCAGTTTAATCATATATTCAGTTTCAATTTGGTTTAGTTTATCGATCTCGATTTTACTATGTTCATCCAATTGGAAATACTCTTAATTGATGTTCACTTATTTGATTTCATACTAAATTGCCAAAAATTAAAGGAAATAGTATAATTTTTGAAAGGGAAAACTACAATTTTGTTAGTTGTGTCATATATTTTTTTTTAGGGAATTTTTTTTCCTCTCGCTTTGAGAGGTCTTGAACCTCTTTTACCTTTTTTTTGACTCGAATAATAGATTGTTTATACTCAGTTTTAATATCAATTTCGATGGTCTATATTTTGCAGAATTCGAATGTGTTATAAATTAAATATAAAATAGTTGAAATCATTAAATCTGTAATCAAATGAAATTAATAATACATCTACTGTGCGCGTCGGAAAAAATTTTTTTGCCAAGTTCTAGATCGAGACTTCTAGAAAAGCCCTTTATTTTATTTTTTCAAAACTCAAAAGGGAACACAATTCATTAATAGGAAAAGCAAGAAATTGGCCAAGACCGAGTATCATACATAAAAGACTAGCATAGAAATGGGATAATCAGACAAACCTAGGATACATCCCAATTTCATTCGCTAGTCCAAATAGCCAACTAAACAACGTCCATGTTTGACGATGTAATGTACTTGACTAGAGATAGCACACATCAAAAACAATAATCACAAAATATAAGATATTATTCAAATGATTTATCCTTCCTACATAAGCTAGATACGTCTCAGCACCTTCGTGACCATCGACGAGGCAGCTGTGCAGTTCCCCTCCTCCAAAGATAAGTCAATAGATAAAGGCAACACTGCATTTTCTCCTGGCCGACCCAATTCAAGTACTTATTATTCTTACAACTTTCGATTCTGTTTAAGATTAGCGTGTCAGAATGAAAACCAGGCCCATAAAGAATCTGGTCGCGGCCTACTGTTGACAACCCTTCATTCCATCTTCCGTAAAAACTATGAAGAACCAATTTGTCCACTTCTCTTTTGGATGGCATCTTATTAATCTTATAATCGCTTACAGTCAAAGGGCAGACTTTACGTACTTTGTAAATTTGATCCAAGGGAAAAACCGTTGACCCCGTGCTTTCTAGCTTGATCCCCGCAGACTCAAACAATTCTTTTTCCATTTTATGTAATGCGCTGCTGCTATCATAACAATACCATGTAAGGTTGCTTAAAGCAGTGTCATCCCCCGCAGACTCAAACAATTGATTTTCCATTTTCTGTAATGCGCTGGTGCTATCATAACAATACCATGTAAGGTTGCTTAAAGCAGTGTCATCATTCTTCACTATAAACCCTTGTCGCTTAAGAAGAGAGGTAACCTGCTCGACAACCTCATCTCGGGACACCTTAGGATTAACACTTCGAATGTATCTGTCTAGCTTATTACCATAAACATTCAGAAATGAACTCATTAAAGCCAAAAGATTCTTCCTTTCATTCAAAGGCCTAATAACATACTTGCTATTCTTATGCACATGTCCCAGTCCCCTCTCCTGTTCATTAGCCGACAAAACCATTTTGTCAATGCAACCACATATTACATCCATTGCGGAGCCTCCACCATCAGCGTCTGGGATAGGAGTTCTCAAGATTTTTCTCCACGCTGCTGCTAGTAGAATTGCCATATGAACAAATTTGCCATGCTTAATATAACGTAGAAGTTCATCCAAAGTACAATTTGTACGTTCCGCAAGCAGCCTCACGACATCTAAGAATGGTTTCTGCCAGGGGGTAGCAATAACATTAATAACTAAAACTCAGTATCATATTAGTGCAAAAGCCTTCAAGATAAAGAGTGAGAAAAATACAGACCATCTCTGGGAGGGAAATTAGAATGATCAGCTTGTATACAGAGTCCTTCTCAGTCCAGCATTCAAGATATTTATGCAACCTGAACATAACGAGGGGAAAAATGTTTTTCAGCCTTCGTTCGGATGGATATGAACGGACACGAGGAAAAAAAGAAGGCCACACTAATTGTATAATTCTCTTGTTTTAGAAAAAGAGAAGTAGATGGAAATCGGACACACTATTTTGCCCCCTCGCCTGCAAATAATTCCCATCCAATTCAGATTAATAACATACCCTCGCATAATATAAGTACCAAACTTTAAGATTCCAAGGGAATACAGGTTAAAAAAAAAAATCTAACTTTTACGAGAATCGCTCTTGCCAAACTAAAACCATAAACTTTTAATGGGTGAGATGCAAACGATCATGTAATAGTGCAAATTGCTCGTTCATATTACATGGAAATTAATGTTGGAAAACAACGCAACGACTCAACCTAAAAATCTAAACTTTGAGGAGGTGAAACCCAAATATCACGTGAAATTCTGAGATCATCTTAATGACACAAGATAACGAATATGACATTCAGAGAATGGGTATGTACCGTGCATGATGAACAGCAATATTAAGAGGAAGAAGGCCACCAGGGACGATGGGGCCTAGGGTTCCAAGATCAGCATTAGCTCCATGACTAAGTAGCAAACGGATCATGTCATAGCACAAATTATTGGCAGCCAGATGGACGGGTGTAACTCCTTCCTTAAGCCGAGCGTTTGGGTCTACTTTGAAACCCATCATCCCTTTAAAAAGTGCTTTAAGGCAATTAACAGAATTACGGTAACAGACACTAGCGAGAAAAGAAGGCTCGATGTAGCCGTAATCTAACTGATACTCGTGAGTACCCAACCTATGGAACACCTTCATGAGATCAGCAACATTATCACGGTTCAATGGAGACTGCACATTCCATAAGAAATGCGTAATTTGTTCATCTTCTTCTTTTTCCTATTTGTTTTTAACCAAAATGAAAATAAAATTTTAGTACTAAAAGAAAAAGAAAGAAAGAAAAAAGTAACTGAAATTAGAAAAAGAATGAAAGTTCAACTTTTCCTTAAATCCATCACCTCATCTGTGTGAGCATCGTTCTTCTTCTTCATAGCTACGACGGTGAGACGCAGTTGGGGCTACAATTGCAAACACAAACCTGCGCTCTCTGATTCAAATACCTATACTATCAGAGACGGCGAAGAGATCGGCCAAGA
>CATIWJ010272160.1:0-10091 GCA_949640765.1 Croton laevigatus | reverse complement strand
TCATCTCACAATAATAATTTCTCAATCAAATCTTTCTCATTCAATTTCAATTTCCATTTCGCAATTAATTGCATTTAATAGTAAAAATTCAATTCTCATGCTTCAAAAATAATAATCATTGAGAAATAAATAAATTTCACTTAAACATAATTCAATCAAAATAATGTTGGAAATTCCATTTAATATAATTCTACTTTTACCGAGCCAACACTTCGTGCCTGCGAATACCGCTTTGATATTAAAATTTCATCAAAAAATTTTCTATAACTCTCCATAAAATCAGTTATTTAATAAAAATAATATATTCAGAATATAAATCAAATAATTTAAAAATGCAATTCAATGAATTAAATCAAAATCAGTTTAAATACTTTAAAAATAATAGTACCAAACTTGATTGACAACTCGAAATCCGCTAAAATCTTTAATTTTCTCATCTTTTCCTACTGTCCAGAACCTATTATTAGGTATAAAATATTTTTAATGCCTTATTAGAATTAATCTAAGCTTCCTATAATTTAATTTCTCAAAATAAATCTCAAATCATTAAAATATAAATATTCTGTTGGACCCATTTGCACAGTCAAATAAAGTTTTAGGATTAAATTAATATGTGGGAGGGCTTACTTGAAAACGGAGGGAAACTTCTGGGGTCTCAGCGTGATTTTTAGAAAGTCCAGGTGCCGAAACAGTTATTTGGCTTTCAGAACCGCGCTGTTTTGATCAAAACGCAACCTGTTCCTGCGTTTCGCTCCTTCTTCTTCACCTGATCTCCTGCGTCTCGGATCTCCATCAAACTCGAGGCCCACGAAGCCCGTTAGCGATTCCGGTGACTTCATACGGCAAGGGGGGGTATCAAACTCTTCCTTTAAGCATCGCCAGTCCGGAACTGGCCTCAGGGAGGATGGACGGCGGTTGGAGCTTCCAGAATTTGCTCTTAAAGATCTTGGGTTACCTAAATACCAGCCGGACGGTCCGACTGAAACTCCTTTTTCTGACGTCAGGTCGACGATCTTCTTTCGCTGGACTTATTTAAAACAACCCCATGATTCAATTTTTGGCCTCAGATTTAGAGTTTAATAGAGGAATTGGAAGTTGGTAATAGCGGTGTTAAAAAAAAACGCCGATCGAAAACCGAACCGTGAACCGAACGAAAATTTCGATTATTTTCAGTTTTCGGTTATTAACAGCTCAAAACCGAACCGAACCGAAATTATCAGTTCGGTTATCGGTTATTGCCTTCTCAGAATCGAACCGAACCGACCATTTAAAAAACGTTGCCATTTTATCCCAAAAACACAAACACCCCTATTTAACCCTAAACCCTCTGCTGCCTCGTCATTTTCTTCCCCATTCTATTCGATTTTCATCACCCACCACAGCCTAGAAAACCCTCC
This sequence comes from Croton laevigatus, assembly GCA_949640765.1. Lineage (NCBI taxonomy): Eukaryota > Viridiplantae > Streptophyta > Magnoliopsida > Malpighiales > Euphorbiaceae > Croton > Croton laevigatus. The sequence continues at coordinate 8,694 of CATIWJ010272160.1, read as the reverse complement.
GCCACCGATACCCTCTCCTTCACATCGACGGCTATCTTCTCCGCTGCCACTCCCTCCTCCACCGACGTGTCTATCTTCGCCGGTAATCTCCATTCTCTTCTATTTTACCTCTTTCACAGGCACCAAAAATCTCTTCGGTGCTTCCCTTCCCACTGCCACCGAACGGCCTCCACCTCCGCCACCGCCACTCTCTCTCTCCCCTTCGTCTCCGACGCCGCGACGCAACTGGTGGTCTGGTATGTTTTTATCTTTTCATTTCGATTCTCTGTTGCTGTTTCTCGTTTGAAGTAGTCTTAGGGATTTGATTTTTTTTTCTTTGTTGAGTTTTGTATAATGCTTAGATTTTTGCTTAGTTAACACTGATTGTTGAGTTTTCGATTCTCTGTTGCTGTTTCTCGTTTGAAGTAGTTTTAGGGATTTGATTTCCCTTTTTTTCTTTGTTGAGTTTTGTATAATGCTTAGATTTTTGCTTAATTAACACTGATTGTTCTTTGATTCTGGTTTACTCCCAATTAATCTCTGAGATTTTTATAAATAATAAGTATGAAATTTTCATTTTTGTTGGCTGCTGCCTGTCTTCATTGGTCATCTATAAAGTTATTTTTTTTATTTTGATTATTTGTGATTCTTCTACAATATCTGTTAGAGAAGAATTAAATTAGTTTTAGGAGTGCAATTTATTATAGCTAATGAAATTTTGTTGCCGTTTGATTGCAATTAGATTTCTTTGCAAGCTATTAGAAAAATGAATTTCAATAAGAGAGGATAATGTGTAGTTCCATAGATATAAAGGGTTGTATCTCATTTTTAGCATAATGCAATAGTTCACAGTGTAGTTCTATAACATATTATTTATATTCTGGTTCTAATATATACAATTTACTTAACATGTTTAGATAAGGTGCTATATATACATATATCGGCGCTTTTGTTGATAATTTTGTTGGTTAGACTTTGATATATATACATATATCGACGCTTTAAATTTTATTTGCTGGATTGCATGGGTGCTTTTATTTAATTTTGGACTGAAATTGATTGTTTATGTGATATTGCAGATATATATGGACGTTGATTTCGGTAGTGATGCCAATCAAACTTCCTCAATATCCTGAAGTCTAATATTATTATTTTAAATGTTGAATTTTTATATTTTAATTATGTTGTTAAATTGTAATGACTTAATTTAATTGTTTTATGATGGTTTTTTAGACTTGAATTTTATTTTGGTTGAACCGTTGATTGAAAAAATAGGTTCAGATGCTGTTAATTTAAGAGAGATTAAATTTTGGTTTTTATGTTGAATCGAACCGAATCGAAAATATCGGTTCGGTTCGACTCGATTTTGAAAGTTATCGGTTCGATTATGGTTCTACACTATCGGTTTTTGGTTTTACTCGGTTCATACCGAACCGACCATGAACACCCCTAGTTGGTAAAAAGAAAATTAATTTTTTTTTCACGAACCTCTTTCAAATTTCCCTTTTGTCCACTGTAAATTTTCCTTTCTAATTTTCCCTCAGAGAAACTCTTAATGCATCAATATCAGTTACCAAGATAAGAACATTCAATTTGAGAGTATTTATGCCTTTGATTTCGTTTTGCAGAATAGGAAGAAAGAAAAATGGCGACTCAAGGTCATCTTCATGCCTCTGATTTCCCACTACTTGCCACGTAAAATGCTCACAAAAATCTCGATATGCCACCTCACATTGCAAGCCACCGTCCTTCTCCAAATCCTGCCACTTAACAGTTTTCCTTGCCAACAGCAAATTCCACTAGTTGACAATTTATGCATGTGTTGTTAAATTTGTCCCTTCTCACACTTTAGTCCATAATGAAAAATATATTTTTCAATTAAATCCTTGAAAATTTTCATTAAATCCCTAAGCTGTCTTAAAATTGTAATTAAATCCCAACTTGGTCAATTATTATTTAATTCCCCTTAAATTTCAAAAATCAAAACCTGTGACTCCGTTGAACCATCGTTAATTAAATTTCTAGATGTGACAGGACTGGTCTTGAATCGAGATAAAGGGATATTCTAGGTTCATCAATTAATAAATTGGAAAAAGGCAAGAATGGAATAGAGAAGCAGTGGAAATGAATTTCACCATTAATGATGCTCAAGCCATTCTCAGTATGCCACTAGCAAATATGGAAAGTCCTGATGAATTAATTTGCAATCACTTGAAGGAGGGGTATACTCTATTAAAACTGGATACAGAGTTGCTGTCAAATTGTTACAAGTTAATAATACTGAACATTTCATAAATTCTTTCCCTTGGAGACAATTGTGGAGGCTAAAACACCAAGAAAATTACAAGTGTTCATTTGGCGCCTAGTCCAGAAAGGCCTTCTAGTGGAAGAAAATTTAGTTAAAAGAATTCTGAGCAGCTCAGCCAAGTGTGCTTTTTGTGATCAAAATGAGAATGAAGCACATTTCTTTTTTCGTTGTGCTTTTTCCGAAAGCTGTATGGTTTTTATCACCACTTGATCTTCAGATCAGCAGCAACATTGTATAAAGAAACCATGAAAATTGTCAATCTAACTGGCAGAGAATGGAATTTTTGAAGGGAAACAACAGAACTGTCAAGAAGTGGTGCAAAATGCCATCAAATATTGGCAAGAGTTTACAAAAATAGAAGAAATCCCTGAGTATGAAAGGCCCCATCCAGCCACGTTTGAACAGTCTTGGATTCCTCCAGTCCCTAGGTCGTTGAAAATCAATGTCGATGCTGCAACCAACATTAATCCGATATAGGGAGTTATTGGAGTTGTGATAAGAGATTGTCAAGGCAAAGTTATTGACTAGAGGATTAATATTATAATTTTATGCAAGACTCCTTACTACTAGTCGAAAAGTAATGGAGCAGATCAAAGAAAAAGGCTGGGAGAATTGTGTGGTGGAGAGATTCAAAGGCAAAGACGGAAGCAATCTATGATAAGTAAAGAGTCCGGCATTATGCCATGAACATTCTTAGTGATATTAGAATATTCTTACTCAGAGCCATAATGTTTATTGTGATTTTATACCAAAAAGTAATAATACACTTGCACATACTAGACCAGCTTTAGATATTAATTTCCTTGTTAATGTGCATGTGATAGAACTGCCATTATAGTATATTAGTTGATTCTAATATACTACCTCCGTTTTTTCAGGTTTTTTACGTTTCTATTTTTGAATGTATTTTTAGATTGTTTACATTTCTATTTATATTAAGTTTTATAATTATTTATTTATTAATATTGGTGAAAAAATTTATTTTTTAAAAAATTAGTAGTTGTTTATTATTATTTCTGTTTTGATATTGATGAAAAGTTGATTTTATTGGTACCGGTAAAAAATAAATATAAAAAATCTGAAAAAGAGGAGGGGTGTCTTAAATAAAATCTCAATTATTCGATTTTGGAGCCGATTTTCGACTGATTCTGCTGAATCTTCTCACATCTTACCAAAATAGTCATCAATGTCGAGGCATAACAATATCCGCCCATTTCAGCCCATGAAGCAAAGCCACATGTGTTGTTCTTATTCGACCTTCCAATTATCAACTCTCTCTTTCTCCTTTTAACTTTACCATTACCGTTCCTTCCCGAACATAACCAGAATCACAGATTCAATTCCACTTTATCTTCTTCTTCTTCAAGTATCTTTGACTCGCCCGCACGATGGGGACAGAGATATCAGAGGCCCTGCTGTTTCCTGATTCTTCTAAATCTAAAGCCGTTGATTCCGAAACAATTCCCGAGTGGAAGGATCAGATCACGATCAGAGGGCTGTTAGTGAGCGCCTTGTTGGGTACGCTTTTCTGTGTTATCACCCACAAACTCAATCTCACTGTTGGTATCATCCCTTCCTTGAATGTCGCTGCTGGCTTGCTTGGCTTCTTCTTCATCAAGTCCTGGGTTGGTTTCTTATCCAAGGTTGGGCTTAATGTTACTCCTTTCACCAAACAGGAGAATACTGTTATCCAGACATGTGTTGTTGCTTGCTATGGCCTCGCCTTCAGCGGTAATTTCTCGAATTGCTTGTTTATTGGTAACAATTGTTTCTTTGTTTGATTTTGTTTGAATTCTCAATTTTTGACAGGAGGATTTGGGTCGTACTTGCTTGCAATGGATGAAAAAACTTATAAATTGATTGGAGCTGATTATCCTGGTAACAGGGCACAAGATATTAAGAACCCTGGATTGGGATGGATGATAGGGTTTCTATTCGTTGTCAGTTTTTTTGGGCTTTTTAGTCTTGTTCCCCTACGCAAGGTGATTGTATTTGTTTGTGCAAATAGATTTAGGCTTTCCAGGCATTGTATTTTGTAGTACATAATTCATATATACTCATATTCTAAATTAGCTAAATTGGAAATTAATGTGAAATGGAATGATAGGTTATGGTGATGGATTATAAGCTTACATATCCCAGTGGGACAGCCACGGCAATGTTGATAAATAGCTTCCACACAAACACTGGCGCTGAGCTCGCATCGTAAGTTCTGCATTCACTGTATTCCCTTTTCATCTTTTTGATATGGTTCTGCTCTTTTTAATTAAAAGATATATATTATTAATGATTAATCATTACAATAGAGAGGCATTCAAAGTACTTGGGCTTGGAAGTTCAAACAGAAACCTAATGAAAGAGCCTGTCTAGCAAGGTTATGAACTAGTCTATTACAATTGTTTGGAACAAACAAAAAAGAAATACCTTGGAAATTATTTAGGGCCTTGGAAATGTCTTCAATTATGTTTGCATGCATCCATGAAGGTTCCTGTTTATTGTTGATGGCTTCCACAATTTCAGAATATAATCCTCCCAGAAATGTATCTAGGTACTGCTAATACTGCAGCATCAACATTTATCTTTAGTACGTTTGCGGGTGGGTGTAGCCATAAAGAAGTAATTTGCTGTCTGTCAATGGGCTCTTCGTTTTGATCAACTGCCAAATTAACTTTATTAAGGTATTTCTCTTGGTAAGAGAAATTTTAGCAACAATCTCAGTTGGAGAAGAGTGTATCCCCTTACAAACTATATTCTTCCTAGCCTTCCAGAATTGCCATAAAATGTGAACAGCAATCATTTAAGGTTAGAATCATGAGCTGCCTGCTTGACTAACATGATAAGAGTTTTCCAATTTTCTAAGACAGTGGTACCGTGGATAGCATCTGTTCTGAGCTGCAATGGACTACTGAACCACAACCTTCTAGCAAAACTGCAATGAAAAAATAGATATAACAGTATTTCATCATTCCCACTGGAAGGGCAGCAAAAGGTACCAGATGATATTCTAATTGTAAGGTTACTACTGCCAACTGGAAGTGTATTGTGGAGCAACTTCCTTGGTGTTTCCAATCCCATATATCATTCCATCCTCCCTGGTTAAGCACAGACAAGGCAGCAATATTAGTATTAATTAGCTTTTTAGCTTGAAGGCAATTTTATATCTAGATTTGGTAGAATATACTCCATTTTTATTGAAATCCCATATGAGCTTGTCATAAATAATATTTTGGGATGTTGGGATTTAGGGAATGCTATTAGCATCAGCATTTATGAATATTTATGTAACAAGTTGCTCTTCCACTTCTTATTCTGTGTATCTGTTATATTTCTGACCCAATGCTCATTTTGATTGATCTGAACTTGCTTCATATTTACTTTTAAAAGAAAAGGTGTAGGTGACCATGCATCAATCTTTGCATTTTTATAAATTACTGGAGAATATTAGTGGAAAATTATGTCAGTGGGGAATATTGAGACTGAGTTGAATGACTGCAAAGAAAAGTGAACCTTTTTTCTATACTGATAAATGTTGTCTAGTAGTTTGATAGTCCAGCTAATTACAGCATCTTCAAATTTAAGTAAGGGGAGAATTTTTTTTTTTTTTTTTTAATATCATTCTTTATCAAATTTTTACAGGAAACAAGTCACATGTCTTGGAAAGTACTTGAGCATAAGTTTAGCTTGGAGCTGCTTTAAGTGGTTCTTCAGTGGCATTGGAGATTCATGTGGATTTGATAATTTTCCTAGTTTTGGTTTGACATTATTCAAGAACACGTAAGCTCCTACTGTTTAATTTTTAAATTATGAAACTGAGAGTTTTGTTTCGAGCTGTTGTCTGATTCATGCTTTTTCATGTTGGTACACGGAAATCATAAGTTTCAAATACATGAATGGGACTTCATCAAGACACGTGTCTGTTTATTTGATGCAGGTCTTTTTTACAGTTGATATTTTTTTTGGGTCTGAACTGTGCCTCTGGCAATCTCTGTTAGAAGGCTAGCAACTTTTGTTATAACATTTAGCAACTTGATATGTAGCATACTTGAATTTTGATAAAAATTCTGATTCTTCACGAACTTATTAGCTGACATGATTCTCACTATTCTTGCAGGTTTTATTTTGACTTCAGTCCGACATATGTTGGATGTGGTCTTATTTGCCCTCACATCGTCAACACCTCAGTGCTTCTTGGGGCTATCATCTCATGGGGCTTTTTATGGCCCTTCATATCCCAACATGCTGGGGACTGGTATCCTGCTGACCTGGGTAGTAATGATTTTAAGGGTCTTTATGGATATAAGGTATAGTGCAACATCAGTATTTTATGGCAATGTCTAACTGCAAGTTTTGACCTCTTGTGGCTTTTTGTATCTGCCTGTCCTACAGTTCATATATGTAAGCTACACAGATAAGCCATTACCTCTATGTCTTTCTGTAGAGCACACATTTGAGCAGAATGGCATATAATATAAAATTCGGGTTCACCATTTGTAATAAGCAAATTACTTGAAAATATCATAGATTTCACAATCCGACCCCTTATTATCTTTATCCTCCCCATTCCCAAAATGTGGTTCTTCAGTGGCAACGTAGTGAAATAGTTTATTCTAGTGCAGTTCAGTTACCGTTGCAATGGATGCTTGCACTTTTGTTGAAATTATTTTCGATTGTTGGTTAAGACTTTTCTCTCAACTGTTGCTTTGAGTGTAGGTCTTTATAGCCATTTCTCTTATACTTGGGGATGGCCTATATAATTTGATCAAGATAATTGTCATTACGGTTAAGGAAACGTGCAATAAAAACACCAAAGGGATTCAACTTCCTGTTGTCCGAGAGGTTCAAGGTGAGATTTGCTGTCTCGTGCTTTTGGCTGTTATATATCTCAATTCAGTGTTAGCTAATGCTTAAAACTTTTGGAAAATGAATGAATATATCTTATGCATATTGAAATATTGTTTTAACATTAGCTAATCAATAAACTTTAAGCTTTGGCAGTAACTCAAAATGGATTTGAAACTGTTGGAAAACTGATGTAATCTTTTGCATCATTTATGACTCTTGACATTGTTCAAGTATCATATGTTGTTTGTAACACAGCCAATTTGGAATTTGTTAATTTCTGCCTTCAAACAACGAAAAGTATAATTATTGTTCATATATTCAAATTTTGAGTTAGTTTAAGCAGGTTAAGGGGTTTTTTAATATCAAGGAATTACCATTTTCTGGAGGTTAGAATTTTTTATTCCTGAAGGGAAGACAAAAACAAACTCAAGCTCATATATCTGGAAAGTAAAAGTTACTGTCACTTCCATGAGGATTGTTGGAGATTCTGTGCAATTATACCTAGTTCTTGATTCAAAGGAACTCTGATATTCCTTTCGATTAATTTTTTTTTTTTTGTGTCATTCAACAGATGAAGAGCTTTCCGAATTGCAATTGGAAGAGAGAAAACAAGATGAGGTATTTTTGAAAGACAGGATACCCTCCTGGTTTGCAGTTTCTGGGTATGTGGGATTAGCTGCAATATCAACAGCAACCGTTCCAATCATTTTTCCACCCCTCAAGTGGTATTTGATTCTCAGCTCATATGTTATTGCTCCTGCCCTTGCCTTTTGCAACTCCTATGGAACTGGGCTAACAGACTGGAATTTGGCATCAACTTATGGAAAGATTGGTCTTTTCATATTTGCTTCTGTAGTTGGAAGTAATGGCGGGGTTGTAGCTGGATTGGGAGCTTGTGGGGTGATGATGTCGATCGTTTCCACTGCGGCCGATTTAATGCAGGATTTCAAGACTGGCTACCTTACGCTATCATCTGCCAAGTCTATGTTTGTGAGCCAGTTGATAGGTACGGCCATGGGTTGTGTTATAGCTCCATTGACATTTTGGCTGTTTTGGAGCGCCTTTGATATTGGAGCGCCTGACGGTCCATACAAAGCTCCATATGCTGTAATATTCAGGGAGATGGCAATATTGGGGGTGGAGGGTTTCTCTGAGCTGCCCAAACATTGCCTGGCCATGTGTTGCGGGTTCTTTATAGCTGCTGTGGTAGTAAATCTTCTAAGGGATGTGACTCCTAATAAGATCTCGCAATTTATTCCTATTCCAATGGCTGTAGCAATCCCGTTTTATTTCGGAGCTTATTTTGCAGTTGACATGTTCATTGGAACGGTCATATTGTTCATCTGGGAAAGAATTAATCAAAAAGATGCAGAAAATTATGCTGGGGCGGTGGCGTCTGGTTTAATTTGTGGGGACGGGATATGGACGATACCATCAGCAATACTCTCTATATTCAGGATCAATCCTCCCATCTGCATGTATTTTGGACCTTCTTTGAGTGGGTAAGAAAAGGCTCTCCTGTAAAGTATTTGTATGTTATTTCAAACCATATGCGTTCATGTTGG
>CATIWJ010272151.1:0-11547 GCA_949640765.1 Croton laevigatus | reverse complement strand
TGACAGATTTAAATTTTACTTGTGTTAAAATTTAATTACAATTTACTTTTTAATCCATTTTTATCCATATTTTTCATTTAATTGTAAACCCTTCAAATTATATCTTTAATATTTGATAAAATGTCACAAATATTTATTTGAGTTTGTCTCTAAAGAAATCTGAATTTTAATTGTACATTTGATGCTTAATTTACTTGATTTTACTTAATTTTTACTTAATTTCCAAATTAAATTAAATAGGTGTATTTTTGTTTACAAGAGTTTACCATTGCCTAAAGGTTTACTTCATTTTTATCATATTTATACTTGGTTTAATATTTTACTATTTAACTGGGGTAAATTTTAAATTTACCGTTTTACCGCATTTTACCCCAAATGGTAAAAATTTACCAATTTGCAAAATATTCAATCTAATTATTTTCTAAACATTTAATTAAATAAATTTTCTATAAAATAATTAATTACTAAGATTTAATATAATTCATTTTTCATTTAATCTAATATTTTTAGTAAATTACAATTTGATCCTTTAAATTATTTTTGTTATCCAAGAATTATTATTTTTAGGATGTTACAGATATGCCCTAGGCCATCAAGAATGATGGAAACTAGACCCCACATTGCATAATTCTAAAATATGTGAGGGACTTATAATGGTTCGGCTTAGTACGAGCCAATCGCTTTGTGCAAGATAGGTACCAATACCCATCTCTTATAAGCTCACATTGGCCCATGGACTTCGCAAAGAAATAGCCTAAATAGAACAACTTTGGCTTGGAACAATAAGTTACACAATTAACTTGAGCTTGAAGCTCAACTTGTGCTTGATAATTAAAAAGATGCTGGGTTGATACTATTTTTCAGTAACATTAGTTGATGTAGCATGTTCATGAGTGTCTTGTCTCACTAATACAATTCTTAACTCAAATACAATTGACTTGTGAGCTGAACTGACTAAAGATGGCTCAGAAGACAACTACAAATTAATGAACATTAGAATCTACAGGATAATAAAATACTAAGAAATGCTTTAACAGCTCTTGATTGCTATAGATACTAAAATATCAAGTAATAGTTAGTAAGTTAGAAACCAAATCCTGAAGAGAGCACCCCAATAGGACATGAAGCATGATACTCACACGGGACATCTTTATGATAATTGTGCAATTACCTTTTGTAGTACTATTTTGACATAACGTGACTCACAAACCAAAGAGAATATTGTGTTGATAAAGTCTTCAAGCATTCCTTTAGCACTATGTATGTAGCAACGTTTCAATTTATTCTCCCATCAAACCACCATGGTTTACGTTCATCAGAACATAAGTTAACTGAATCTGCAAAAATAAACAATAAGGACTTATTTACTTAAAATTTAAAAAGAAAAAAGACAAGAAACATCCAACAACAGTCACTAGAATAGTACAAGGTATAATTCTTATTTAACTAGTATTACCAAGATTCTCAGGAGGTGATAGCAAAGAAATGGCCTCATCTTCTTTACCATCTTCAAGGATAAGTGATGCCAGAGGCAATTGACAGTCAACACTATCTTCAAGAGTTTCCAAAGCTAAAGAATAATTACAGGTAATTAGATGATTTTGAATTATCTGGCCGCAATTGCACTTTGAAAAAAAAAAAGCGCAAAATCAAAAAGATGGTTTTAAAGAGATCAAATTTAAACACAGATTAATCCAGAAGGTTATGCCATCAAGAAAAAAAATAACCATAATGTACCCAGATTGAAATTTCTCTTGTTTGTCTAAATCTGCATCTTACTGTTACTCATTTGAAGTTTAGGATAAGGCCCACTTTACCTTTGTAAAACAACGTAATTGCTTTCACTCTATCTTTTCACTTTGTTTAGGTTGAGGGTGAGGAGAGGTAAATAAAGAAAATGAGGGGTAAGTTATCTTCTATCACTATTTGAAATGGGGTTACAAAAGAATACATAATAGAATTAAAAGGAAGGATAAGGCTTACCATTTCTTCCCCCTCTAAAGTCCATATTTTTAATGTCTCCCTACTTACCTCTCTTTATGATTCAATTGAAGAATTGGCGCTTGGATATTTGGAAAAATTGGATCGCCGGTCGATGTAGCAGTTTGCAACGATTTGCGGCTGAAGTTTAGAGTATCTAATTTTCGAGATTTTTGAGCCTAATCTTATTGGAAACGGGCCAACGAGCAAAAGACATCGCCTTTGTCTATGATGTCCTTCACTTTTGAGCCAAATTCCATCGTTTGGGCCTCCAAATTGGCGATTTTCGGTTTTGCCGATAAACTTTAATTTCCATTTTTTTTAATTTCCTTTTGAGTTTTGATTTAGGGTTTCTTTATATATATATATATTTGAGACTTTTAGAGATAGTTTTTGATTAATAAACGTTTTCTTTTTCAGAGCAAGACTTATCTATGTCCATAAATTTCCTAGGCATTCTTAGACTAAATAGAATTTTTATATATCATTATTTATTTGTGTTTATTTCTGCATCACTTTCCAAACATAAATAATATAACTTACCTCTATTTACTTTTCTTTTAACCTCTTTTCAAAATATCAAAAGAGTTCTTTAATTCTTGGACTTTTTTAAAAAGGCCTGTAAAATTATATTTTGTACATTACTTTAACAGAAAAAAATAGATGGAAGGAACAAATTGTCCAATGAATTTAAAACATAAGGATAAATTTGTTCACTTAAAAAAGAATAGAGAGATTTTTGTAATTTTTGTTATAATTCGGGAAAGTTTTTGTAAATTTTCCTAATTTAAATTACTACCTCTGTTTCTAATTTATTGAGAATTTAGGGTAAAATCCAGTTCCTAAATAAGTGAGACTTTTAGTATTTTTATTGAATTAGGACAATTATGCCATCTACCTTGTAGTGGATGTAATTTATATTTAATGCTTGTAGAATCCACTTTTTATATTGAATAGATGTGAATTTTTAATTTTTAGAGTAGAGCGGAAAGAAAATTATAGAGAAAAAAAAAGAAAGATAAATAGTAAAAGTTTCAATTAATAAAGAACGAAGGTAATATTTTTTTTTATACTTCATTCATTTTTACTGCAAAAATATTATTGTTATTATCATGATTCAAAGTATACTTATACTAATTTTGTAGTTTATCAATAATTAAAACTGATTAATTTGAAGTTGAATCGACAAAATTTTATATGATTTTGATTGAAGAGAATTCAATTCTTGTCCTTACTAATGAAATTTAAATTAACTTTACTTCTTGGTTTGCACTTGACTTGACCTCTCTAGTGCTAATATGGGTTGCACTAATTCACTTATCATATAAGAAAAATAGAAGATTTTTTTTTCTTAAAAATACTCTTCAATGCTAATATCTATTTTGAATATGAAGCTTATATGGACCTGATATTGTCAAGCTCACCTTCTATTTCTAGAGAGTCTTGTAGACAATATCTATATTTAATAATGCATTGTGATTGGCTAGATATTAACTATAATTCCAACAGAGAAAAAAAAAACAAAATAAAAAATGTTACATTTGAGACAAAAATTTTAAATTGAATGTCAACATATTGACTTTCATCCATATGTCTCTTAACACTTTTCATTTTGTTAAATACATAAGCCAATAAAAAGTGTTGCATTGGAGATGCACTAAGAATTATAGATTTCATTTGGAAAACTAAAAAGACTAGCAAAAGTAATTAGAGATCAACCAAGAAAGAGACTACCCTGATCGATTGCCTCTTCTTGAGGGAATGAGCAATTTAAACATGTGCTAAATTAGTACAAAAAATCTCCATAAATCAATAGGTCCGTCAATCAAAATCTCCATAAATCAATAGGCAAGTTACTCTGAATGATGGAATTTACTCTATCCAAAACCTACTAATATGAGTGGTTAGGAAAAAAGCATTAAAAGTTTGCCAATAAAAGAAGAAAAACATAGTGATAAGGAAAAAAGCGTTGAATAAGTGATAATTAAACAATTCTTAAATAAGTTAGACATGGAAAATTATGTCATTTGCCTTGTAATAGATGTAATTTGTATTTAGTGCATGTAGGATCCATTTTTTATATTAAATGGATGTGAGTTATTAATTTTTAAGGTAAAATGAAAAAAAAAAAGTTATAAAAAAAAAAAAAAAGAAAAGTGAATAGTAAAAGTCTCAATTAAAAAAGAACCGAGGTAGTATTTTTTTTTTTCTTTTATACTTGATTAATTTTAGCACAAAAATAATAATTATTATTATTATGATTCAAAGTATAATGATACTAATTTTGCAGTTTATTAATAATTAAAGCTGATTAATTTGAAGTTGAATCGACATTTCATATGATTTTGATTGAAGAAAATCCAATTCTTGCCCTTACTAATGAAATTTAAATTAACTGTACTAATTTTGTAGTTTATTAATAATTAAAGCTGATTAATTTGAAGTTGAATCGACAAAATTTAATATGATTTTGATTGAAGAAAATGCAATTCTTGTCCTTACTGATGAAATTTAAATTAACTGTTCTTCTTGGTTTGCACTTGACTCTAAGAAATATAGGCTTCATTTGGAAAACTGAGAAGACTAGCAAGAGTAATTAGAGATCGACCAATAAAGAGATTACCTTGAAGGACTGCCTCTTCATAATTCTTTGGGGGAACAAGCAATTTAAACATGTGCTAAATTAGTGCAAAAAATTTCCATAAATCAATAGGCCGGTCGCTCTGAATGACAGAATTTACTCTACTCATAACCTACTAATATGAGTGATAAGGAAAAATGCATTAAACGTTTGCAAATAAAACAACAAAAACATATGATCACGACACCTTGGTATGATAGAAAAATGTAGATGACTATGGGAGAATCAATCAAGAATTTGAGAATGTTCAATGGAAAATCAAAATTTGTGGTTCATTTTTGGTGATGCAAAAAATCTAATGAAGTCTTTGATTTTAAGTTGTTAGTAAACAGTTCCCCACGTGTAAATAGTGACAATTAAACGATGTAGACACAGCAACAACGTTGTGTTTATAAATTGAAATGGGAATGTCTCATTTTAAATGCTAAGGAAATAGAATAGCAAAAAAAGGAAAATCTCACTTAGCTAATTTCTCACATTCTCTTTCCTTTCTCTCTCTGAAAGGAAAATCATTTTCCCACCAAGAAAACCTTTAAAAAAAAAGCTATACCTTTCATGGAAGATATTGTCTCACCTTCTTCTTATTCACCTTTTACATTTTGTCAAGAACCACCGCCTTCTATCCGAGATCGACTTCAGCGCATCCTCAATAACCGCTTTGAATGGTGGCTCTATGCTATTTTATGGCAAGCGTCTAAGGATGCAAGTGGCCGGCTTGTTTTGACCTGGGGAGATGGTTGTTTTCGTGGCCCTAATAAGGACTTTCCCGCCTCGACCGCGGCAGGACCAAAGCCGAATAAACCAAACCCACAATTCAATTTCGGTTTTAATCTTGAAAGAAAGAGATCATCACTGAAAGACCAGTTCCAATCTCTTTTTAGTGATGATGTGGATATAGAAAGATTAGGAGATGTTGGTGTTACTGATTATGAGTGGTTTTACAATGTATCAGTGACAAGAACATTTTCGGTCGGAGATGGAATTCTTGGCCGGGCTTTTATTAGTTCTTCTGGTTCGATTTGGTTGAGCGGCGATCGTGAACTGCAATTATATGAGTGTGAAAGAGTTAAAGAAGCTCGTATGCATGGAATTAAAACAATTGCTTGTATTTCAACTTCTTGTGGGGTTGTTGAATTTGGTTCTTTTAATATTGTTCATGAAGATTGGAACTTAGTACAACTCTGCAAATCCATTTTTGGTGTAGATGTTGCTTGTATAATTTCTAAACAAACCCCTTTTGAAGAATCAAATAATGCACCTTTTCTTGATTTTGGGATATCCGCTCATCCTCAAAAGGAAACTTGCCCCGAGATGCAGATTCAAAATCCTGGCGAAAAAGTACTAATCAACCAAAATAATGTTTCATCAGGCCAAATAGGCTTGTCGTCTTCTGGTGATTCCGATGGTACTTTTGCCTCCAGTATTACGGATACTAATCGGTTCAAGAGAAGAGGAAGGAAGCCAATAAATGGCAAAGAATTGCCATTAAACCATGTCGAAGCAGAAAGACAACGGCGAGAAAGGCTTAATCACCGGTTCTACGCTCTCCGGTCAGTAGTACCTAAAGTGTCCAAAATGGACAAAGCTTCTTTACTTGAAGATGCAGTTACTTATATTAAAGAACTCAAATCCAAAGTTAATGAATTGGAGACTAAAGTAGAAGCAATGTCTAAGCAATCCAAGATTGTTAATGTGGAAAACATGAGCAATTCGAGTAATTATATGGTTGTCGGAAAAGAAGTAATGAAGGGTACTGCAATGGAGGTTGATGTGAAGATTATAGGATCAGAGGCGATGATTCGAGTTCAGTCACCAGATATTGATTATCCTGCTGCAAGATTAATGGATGCTTTAAGAGGATTAGAATTTCAAGTTCATTACGCGAGCGTTTTGAGTTTCAAGGAAATGGTGCTTCAGGAAGTTGTGATCACAGTTCCTGATGGAATCTGTAATGAACAGATTATGAGAAGTGCTATTTTCCAAAGAATTCAGAATTAATTAATAACTAACGTTAGTTTATATATGTGTGTGTATAGTAGTAATAAGTGGTTGAGAGCCAGCATAGGGGTATAAGACCTTTGCTCCCAAATCTTAATGGACTAAGTTATATATATATATATATATATATATATATATATGCCCTAATGTTTGTGTATGAGAAAATGATGAAGATTTGCTTGTATTAATTTTGTTTTTGTTAATAAATTTGTGTTTTTCTTAAATTAATCAAAGTTTTTGTTTATTTGTAATAAGTCTCACTAAGAACATAAATTCAAGTTAATTTTATAAGTTTAACAAAGTTAGATTGAATTACTTTTACAATGTTTATATATGTATCAAAATTTTGCGTGCTAATTAAATGTTCCTAAATTATGAAATATACTTAAATTGACTAAATTGTTGATCATCTTATAATCTTAATGAATCTCTAAACATAAAATAAAAATTGAGAGTTTGTTGAAACAACGAGAAGATTTAATGCTTGGTTTGAGTAAGTAAATTAGGAAGTACAATTTCTGGGGGAGCAGAAAAACAATGGAGTAAATATGCTAGGGAAGTAAAAGAAATAGCCTCTTTGTTTCGTATTATTCATTTTAGTCCCACGAAGTAGACATTCCAATTTTTCCCGCAGAAGTGAAATATCTTAAATTTTCAGAGTTAAAGAAATACAATTTGCTCATGAAATTATATTTTTATTGTGTTATAAAAAATATATAATTAAATTAATTACGTAGATATCGTTTTTTTAAAACAATATATAAAATAAGTCTTCTTTGAAATTTTGATTTTAACACCAAACACTTTTAAATTATACTTCCCTCCAAATGACTAGGCATGCAAAAGATCCGAGCCAACCACTATCAAACTAATGCTCGGCTCATTGCTTTTCAAGCCAATTTCAAACTAGCATTTATCAAGTTGAATATCGAGAGTAGCTCATGAATAACTAATTTTATATAAAATGCTAAATAAGAGTAAAAACGAGATTAGTGACTAGTTGGATACAAATTATTATTTAAGTATTGATTAATCATTACGAAGCTATTTTTATTTCATTACCAAGCGCAAAATTGGAGATCTACTAGCAATTATATACAATATAAAAAAAAATATTGATTTAATACATGTTTTATTCAAAAATACATATAAATGAGCCTATTAAGAAACTTGAAATTTTGGCTTAATCTAACAATAAAATAATTTGATATGTTAACCTATCTGAATTTTGAAACTATCAGTTAATGGAATTTTTTTTTAAAAGAAAACCTCAATACTTTTTTTTTTTTTTTAAACTAACCTCAATACTTCATTAATCAATAAAATTTAACAATACACTGACGAACTCTATCCCAAGATCGTAAATAAGTATAGAGAATAGCACTCGAGCTAAAGTATGAGCTCTCATATTTGTTTGCCTACAGATTCATCTATAACTAACATTTGGTAATAAATTTAATAATGTTCGACAATCACAGACAATAGAACCAAACTTAGAAAGGTCTAACAACAACGAACTTAAAGCTTAAAAAAAGAGATTGTGAATCCATAAAAATAGTACCACTCTCCTCAATGTGCTCTTGTTGGAGAAGAATAAGAAAACTTCGAAGAGCTAAGCCTTCACAAACTGAAGGATTAGAGCCACCAATATAATGATTTGAAAAAGGTCGAATGAAGTTTCCTTCTTACGTTTTCATGACGGCTCCAAAGCCTAGCATTTCTTCTTGAGAAAACACCATGAAGTTAATAGAAATTCTTTATTGGGTCAATATATGTATAAAAAATAATTTGAGAGAAAAAAATTGAAACAAATCGGATCCAAACCGCAGAAAATTCTATTCTTTTTCCAGCTTGAGATAGTGAAGTATGTAAGAAGGAATCTAAGAAGATTTTCTTGTCAAACGAACGGATGACCAACATAGTAAGAAGTGGGAAGTTTGGCAAAATTCTAAGTGTTGAAAGTTTTGGAAATTTTGAAATCTCTCTTATTCATTGTGAATAATAAGATTTATGGCTTATAATACTAAACCTATTAGAAAAATTCAAGATGCAAGTTTTGCTAAGCAACCCACAACTAGAAAGCCAAGAAAAAATTGACTTGCAGCTTGAGGAGGCCTATACGGATTGAGCTGCTCATCCAGCGAACATCCATGCTCCATTACTTTCATTAATGAATAGGTAAGGGCATCCCGTTTCAATGCGTGAAATCCATCTTTACTCTATATAATAAGAGAATACAAGCAGCAGGTTAATAAAATTTATATATGATTTTCTTTCAGAGTCAGAACAAAAAACAATAACGCAAAATCCTCAAGGGAAACAAGAGACACATAGGAATTTCATTGAGTCCGCACTCAGAAACAAGAATGTCTAATGTCTAAATATTTGCTAGAATCAGAAGACCAGAACATTATTAAGCATACACACTTCAAATGTTTCAGGGTCAGCATATAAAAATGCCAAAAGAATGAATAACGAGGAGGAACAAGCTGGAGAACTCACCGAGTCTTTTGGAAAACATCCAACGATCAATTCTACAAAAGAGTTCTCAATCCGAGACACGAAACAAAATGGAGGCACTGTTAGGATTGGAACAAGGAGGAGACAAGCTCACTCAACTTACAAAAAATCAATCCTCTCAAATATAGCTCTGATACAACTTGTTAGGATTGGAAGAATTATTCATAGTTTATCCCGTGGACGTAGCCCTAATCGGTTAAGGGTGAACCACGTTAAATTTTGGTATTGATATTTTTATTCCGCTGCATGTTATTTATTACGTAATCTCATTGGAGGGACCTAATAAGTGATATCAGAGCTATATTTGAGAGGATTGGTTTTTTGTAAGTTGAGTGAGCTTGTCTCCTCCTTGTTCCAATCCTAACAAGTGGTATCAAAGACAGGTTGAGCTCCTTAAAGGTTTTCGGAATTTTTCCTTGAAAAAATTCATATGGTCCGAAAATGGAGATTTTAAAATTTGCTCGAAAGTGAAATTTGATCACACCACTGGGTTTTGCCTAATTCTGCTTGCATAATCTGGTATAAGTAAATTGAGGCATTTTTCATGGAGTTTTCAAACGCGGATACGGTGATCCCGCTTATGCCCACTAATTAAAATATGTGGAAGCCAAGAATGGAAGATTACGATCCAAAGACTGTCAATGGAGACACGGATCAAGATAATGGTTATTCCCTCCGGAATGGTGATTCCGAGGAAGGAGATACGTGGAGATAAGTTCCACGTGAATGGTTATTCCCTCTGGAATAGTGATTCTGAGGAAGGAGATACGTGGAGATGAGTTCCACATGAATGGTTATTCCCTCTGGTATGCTGATTCAGAGGAAGGTGATTTTCCTTTCACTATAACGATAGGTGAAAGATGAATATTTGACAGGTACCTTGTGTCGAAAGTCTTCCTGATATAGTGAAGGTCAGGCGGCGTGTCCCGTTGGTTAAAAACAGCGGTGCAAGATGATTTGACAAGAATTGCTCTTTTCGTGATGATCGAAAAGAAGGAGATATACGGAGATAAGAGAGTCTCTATGATGTTGTTTTCCTTTATTCAAGGTTTACGAAGAAGGATGAGATACCTTTCTCTAAGGTGCTCAGAGAAAGAGAGAAGGTATTGACTAATGGGGAGCTAGAGGAGTTATTCCTTTTTCTGTGAGAACTACAGAAGAAGATGGAAGTGTCCCGCCTGATGAAGCAGGGGGAGCTAGAGGAGTTGTTCCTTTTTTGAGAGATTTGAGTGAGAGAGAGATTGAGAGAGTTTTAAGGATGGGTTCCTAAAACTTGGGTGTAGAAAATAGTGAAGAAAATGTTGTGGGGTGTCTGTGAGAAACACTTTGAGTGCCACTATTTTTCTATCAATCTCTGTATACCTACTATTTTTATAGTGGAAGAATTATTCATAGTTTGTCCCGTGGACGTAGCCCTAATCGGTTAAGGGTGAACCACGTTAAATTTTGGTGTTGATATTTTTATTCCGCTACATGTTATTTATTACGTAATCTCATTGGAGGGACCTAACAAGTGATATCAGAGCTATATTTGAGAGGATTGGTTTTTTGTAAGTTGAGTGAGCTTGTCTCCTCCTTGTTCCAATCCTAATAGGCACGTCTCCTTAGATAACTTTTGGATTCAACTTTGGCATGGTTTTGATGTCATCTGATATTTGAGGTATCTTGTCCAGATCTTTCAAATGAATTTTGGTGACTGCGGCACGACATGGGGCAACTGGAGTGATTAGAATGCCCTACAAAGCACATAAATGAAATGATGCTACATGAATATCAATGTAAGTAGCAAAAATGGCACATTATTTTTAAGAAAAAGTGCATTTTTACAACTACTGCAATTATGGAGTTAGTATTAAAGCATTTCTGGATTCAAAATAAATAGAAGTAATGTATTGAATGTAAGATTATTAAGCTTGTGTACAGGATAATGAAATAAGGCAGTCAAATATGCAGGGAAGAAAAGAGTCACTCGGCCAATAAAAAAAGAGTTTGGAACAAGACACAGGAAATTTCTCAGGAGTCAGCAACACTGTCTTGGTAATTCCAATTTCAAGCAATTGACATTTTAAAGGTCCAACCTGAAATAAAATGATCAAATTGATTTTTTTACACTTTAAAGACATGACAATAAGCACAAGCAACAAAAAATAAATAAATAAAGAAATAAACCATTCAATTTTGCAAAGTTCAAAGACATCAAGGGAATCTTGGTATGATCAATGATCAAAGTTCAAAGATAAAGAACTGTTATATTTCGACTATATCCTTTTTTTCCCCTCATTCTTTTCAGGTTTCCAAACAAGAATAAAAGAGCATTCCTCAGGTTTCCTTTCCTCCAATTGTTAATCAACCCATATAAAATAAGAAAAAAGTGATAATATATTCCATTGTTATATCCTTCCACAAGT
>CATIWJ010271934.1:0-38661 GCA_949640765.1 Croton laevigatus | reverse complement strand
ATAGTCCAAATATTAGCCGGCTTAAATAATGTAATTATTATTATTATTATTATCTTACTTTATATCATTTTACATTTTAACTCTTTTTCACCTGCCGGCTTTGATTCAGCAACATTGTAAAGTAGCATGTTATACAGCAATTTGCCAAAAACAACACCTGCTATATGACAAATTTAATTTGCAATTTATGTTGGACTCAAGACTTGGCATTTCCATTTCAATTTATTTATACACTCTAGAGGCATAGTTACTGTATAATGTCACTTTCATTAATTACCTAATTAAAAACTTAATTAATTTGTTTTTAAGTAGCTAATTAGGGAAGCTCTTCAAACATCAAACATGGCTGCAGGTGCTGCTGCTGGAGAAAGGTCTTTACAGGAAACACCAACATGGGCTTTAGCACTTGTTTGTGCCGTTTTTGTTATTATTTCTATTATTATAGAACATGGAATTCATTCCTTAGGGAAGGTTTGTTAATTAATTACCTTAATCATCTTCAAATTATGTCCTTTTGGCGAGTAATAACATTATGTTCTTATTTTCTTTGTATAGTGGTTTAAAAAACGACATAATAAAGCTATGATCGAAGCTTTGGAGAAGATAAAAGCCGGTGAGTGTGTTTAATTTTACAATTTTGTAATTTTAATTTGTGGGTTTTATCAAATTACATTATGTTTGATTAACTTTATATATTTTCAGTCATTTGATGAAATTAAGTATTTTTTGGTGCAAAATACAGAATTAATGCTATTAGGATTCATATCTTTACTACTTACTGTGGGTACAAAGTACATTGCAAAAATATGCATCCCCAAAAAGTATGGAGAGGGCATGCTACCTTGCAGATCCAACTACAACGGTGAGGAAAAAGGGGGCAAGGTTAAAGGTGGAGGAGATGGCGGTGGTGATAACAGTAATAATTTTAAAGATCCCCGACGAAACTTACTTTTATTTGCCGAAGATGTAGTATGGCGCCGTGCTCTAGCGGCTGCAGGTGGCGGAGATGATTATTGCACTCAAAAGGTAATTAAATGGCCAAATTCACATGTGAAATGTAATTTACAAGCAATCAATTCAGCATTTGAATTGTAAAATATTGCGATTATCTAACACTTTGCAGTATCGAAAAATTGAGAACTAACTTTCGACCACTACTCAATGCAACGCAGAAAGAGTGAATTTTAACAAAATAAAAAGCTAAATTCAAGCGTAAAATTGTTCATTCATAATAGTCTAAGGTGTCAAATATTTAGAACAATATCCAATTCAATAGTTGTTTGACATATATTCAAGTATACGTTGTTATAAAATTTTAAACATAAAATGCATGATTCAACATTTGCAAAGTTTAGGGTTTCATTCATGAAATATATGAAAGTTCTTATTATACTTAATTTATGTATTAAGCTTTAATTAAATACAACCCAGATTAGAGCAGTTGAAGTCGATTAGTCTTAATGAATTAATAAAGCGTCCGCATTTTTAATTAAAATTATCCTAATTATATGTTTAATGATGTTTAGGACAAAGTGTCTTTAATCTCACAAACCGGAGTTCATCAATTGCACATTTTTATATTTGTGCTTGCTGTTTTTCACATTGTCTACAGTGTCATGACTATAGCACTGGCACAAGCAAAGGTAAGTTTTTTTTATTAATCATGATTAATTAGCTCTCTAAACCAAAATAAAAAAAATAATAATAAATGTTTAGAATTTCTCTTGGAATTTTTTTTTTTTTAATATTTTGATCAGATGAAGAAATGGAAGACTTGGGAATCTGAAACCTCATCCTTGGAGTATCAGTTCACTAACGGTATTATTATAATTATTATTGTTATTATTATTATTAGAGCTGTAAGGCAGTCTAACAAAGTCCAATTCTTTGGGCCTTGTGCTTGAAACTTTAACAGACCCTTCAAGATTTAGATTGGCCCATCAAACTTCCTTTGTGAAACGTCATTCTGGCATCTCAACAGCACCAGGGATTAGATGGATTGTGAGTTTCTTTTTTTTTTTTTTATGAGAAAATATAAAATAACACTTGTTTAACATTTTAATTATATGAATAATTTTTTTTAAGGTTGAATCTTTACAAAAATTTTCCATTTGTTTTTTTTTATTATAAACATTATATATAATAATAATAACACACGATACAGAAACATGACATACCATCTATTAAAGTTAATATATCTACCGCTTTATATACACATAATTTAAATGACTAGAGATCATTTATTAGAAGTCCATTTGGCAAGTAAAACAACGTATACTTCCAAATTAGTTGAAAGCAGTAGTTGGATAAATAATAATAAGAAAAGGTGGGAAGAAATGGTCCCATTTTCATAATGATCTCATTTTTTTTCTCTTGTATATATTCATATGGCAGGTTG
Source organism: Croton laevigatus (assembly GCA_949640765.1). Taxonomy (NCBI): domain Eukaryota; kingdom Viridiplantae; phylum Streptophyta; class Magnoliopsida; order Malpighiales; family Euphorbiaceae; genus Croton; species Croton laevigatus. The sequence continues at coordinate 36,263 of CATIWJ010271934.1, read as the reverse complement.
CATTTTTTAGGCAATTCTTTGGTTCTGTAAACAAGGTTGATTATTTAACCATGAGAAATGGATTTATTAATGTAAGTAAATTGATTTATATGCTTTTAGTTTTATTTCCCTAAAAATATTTTCCAATTTAACATGAAATTAACAAAAAATATTATTAATTTTCAGGCACATTTAGCTTCAAATAGTAAATTTGACTTCCACAAGTATATAAAAAGATGCATGGAAGATGATTTTAAAGTAGTTGTGGGTATTAGGTATGTCTTAATTCTTTCCATTTTTGTAATTACAACAACTTAAATGTGTCATATTTGGTGACTATATATAGTTTTCTTTTTGAGTTGTGCAGCATTCCACTATGGGTTTTTGCTATTCTCTTTTTGCTGCTAAATGTCTACAGTAAATTTCTCTCTCTATCTCTATTTTTTACATTAAAAAAAAAATAATAAAAAGAGACAAAAGCAAATCGAATAAAGCAAATCGAATCTATTGAGAGGAACACTCATAAGTTCGTGATTTTGGCTTGTTAAACTAGTTTGCGAACTTATTTAATAAGCAAAAATCAAATCAAAATGATGTTATTTTAACTTTACAAATCTAAATTGATATTGAATTCAATTTCTCTAAATAGAATAAAGATCATGTTTTTGGTTGAAAATTGCAGGATGGTATACACTTTCTTGGTTGACAATAGTGCCATTTGTTGTAAGACACTTATTTACCCATATTATTTTATACATTAAAAGACACCAAAAAAAAAAAAAGCATTATCATGTGCTTAATTTGAATGTCCATTTTGCAGATACTACTTCTTGTTGGAACTAAACTTGAACTTGTTATAATGGAGATGGCCCAAGAAATCCAAAACAGAGCTACTGTTGTTAGAGGAGCTCCTGTTGTTGAACCTAACAATAAGTATTTTTGGTTTAATCGACCCGAATGGATCCTATTTTTGCTTCATTACACTTTGTTTCAGGTAAATATCAAACTTTTTGCTAAGTCCTAATGCAATATAATCACGATCATACGCTGTATATGTTGCCTCATCATCATCACATTACAGTATTACCTAACATTATCTTAATAATGGTAAAAAATAAATTGTATCACCAAAATAATGCTACATCATTTTTTTTTTTTTTTTTTTACAGAATGCATTTCAACTGGCATTTTTCTTATGGACATGGGTTAGTAATTTTTGGCGAATTTCAATTGTAATTTAACTCTAAACTTTGAATATTTCATCCCAAAATTTAACAAGAATCAATCTACAGTACGAATTTGGATTGAAATCATGCTTCCACGAAAAGCTGGCACTGATTTTGGTTAGGGTTATTCTTGGAGTTTGCCTTCAGTTCATATGTAGCTACATAACATTCCCTCTTTATTCATTGGTGACGCAAGTAAGTTCTATATTTTTCTTTAAGCTAATTACTTTGCATTCGATTCGAATGAATATTTAATTTTTTTTCTAGTTTTTAAAAAAACATTAACGCAATCATTTTTATACAGTTTTCAAATCAAATGCAGTTGATCACAGTTTTTGAATTTTTGAATCTGTATTATAAATTAGATATAGAATAATTTATATCGTTGAATTCATAATCATTTCTAATTTGTAATATAGAGTTAAAATTTGAAAACTGCTACCCACTCTCAGAACATTATATAGACAATCGGCCAGTTTGTTTTTTCGGAGTATTAAAAAAAAAAGACAAAAAGAATCGAACAACGGACTCTTTTCTCTATTCATTGGTGACACAATTAAGTATATATTATACATATACGTTGAATTTGCAGATGGGTTCGCACATGAAACATGCCATATTTGAAGAACACACAGCGAAGGCTCTTAAAAAATGGCGGAAAGTAGCAAAGGATAAAAAGAAAATAAGAAAAGCTGGATTTAGTAGCACCAGTGGCGGCGGTAATTCTCCGAGTTTTATGAGCGGTGAAATGACACCGAGCCAAGGTGCATCACCGATCCATTTGCTCCATAATCATAAGCACCATTCGAGCCAAACAGATATTGAAAGTGTCATAAATTCTCCAATATCTTACCGGTCCGATGCTGATCTTTCTGAGCTATCGGATACTGAAGGTTCTTCTCACTATGGACGTGAATCAAGAAAACAGGAACATCATCATCAAAGAGTAAATGATGAAGAACAAAATAATAATGATTTTTCTTTTGTCAAAATTTGAGGAAAATTCAATTTTGCTTGTTTCAATTTTTTTGAAAAAAATGTTAAATTGATTTTGTTTTGTACATTTCATAAATATATTTTAAAGATCATTAGTACTGCAATTACTTGAATTTTTTTTTTCTAACCAAGATAATATCAATTGTATAAGAAAAACTAATAAATGTGTGTTTTTTCAAAATGGAGGAATATTAATAAATGTTACAATTTGTTAACTAAACGGTAATTTTCGAATTTATTGTTTTAAACGGTAATTTTCGAATTTATTGTTTTTCCGTACCCTTACAATTTCCGTAATGCAGTTCGATATGGGCGAGAAGATGCAGATGATGACACTTTAGAAATGACTTGCTTGAGAGGGAAATAAAATAAAAGGTATTTGTTGCTCATATATTTTATATTTGAAAAAGTCACATAAGAGTAAACCATTTTTGTTTATATTGATTTGAATTTTAAGTCAATTCAATTTTTATCACTTTAATAAATATTAATGGTTAATTATTTTTTTTAGAAAAAAATTTTTCATTCATCAAAATAAAAAAAAACAAATAAATATATAAATTCAGTATATTATATGAATCCGAAACATATTAAATATGTTAGACTAAGTAGCAATTTGGGTAATTGTTTGACTTCTTAATCTATTTCAATGGTAATTTATGACCAACACTTGTAGCGGCTCAAGGCCTTTGTTGGCCTAAAGCAACATCTAATTATGAAGCTTTGTTATTAAAAATTAAATTGATAAAAAAAAAATTTAATTAAAAAATTTTACTAGCTATTTTTAAGTGCAAAATTAAGGGGCCTAAAGTCATTGCTTTAGAAGCTCCCTTAAGTATCAACACTCAATGAGAAGCTCAATCTAAAATTTTGTTCATATGGACACATGTTTAGATTTTATTTCATAAAAAATGAAAAATTTTATAATAATAGAAAAGAACAAGAAAAGAGGTAGCCACCGGTGAAAAACTCACGGTGGATGCCCAAAATCTTATGGAAAGAGCGGTTACGGTTTGGAGAAAAAAGAAGAGAGAAGAGGGAGCCTATCTTTTGTAAGTGTTTTGCTTTCTACTAATATGCTAGAGTAGTTATGTTGTACGCCTATTATCACTTCAGTGTTTGAGTTGAGGATATTCTTCCCTCCGTTTTATCTTTTACATGGCCAATTAAGCTTCTCTTTCCTGTTAATAAAATTAAGCTTGATTTTCCCTCAAAAATGGTAAGTGTATTGATGATGTTGATAATAGACCAATATTTGAATTCATCCATCTACAATTTCAAAAAAAGTTTTTTTTCTAAAAAAATTTATAAGCTAAATCTTCAAAAATAGTGAGAAGTCTAGAATGCGATAACCATTAGAGCATGAGTTTTCTCTGTCTACAAAGACTGTGTAGGGCTTTATAATCAGTTAACCTGATTATACATAATTAACTAAATTTAAGTTACATTGAATCAAAGCCAAAACTAAACTCAATTTTAATGCATGGGTGAAACACTACCTTAATTTTCATTATTTTTAATTTTTGAAACTACAATGATACTCAATTATGATCCTTTGAGAAAACAAAAACCTATGTGCTTTTCCTTTCCAGTTTTCTTTTTAAATGAAATGTTGTATTCTTAATTGCAAAACTGATTTGGAAATCATATTAGCACTAATTAATAAAAAAAAAAGGACTTCGCTGTCCTTAAAAGAAACTAAAGATTAAAAACAAAAATAATTTTAATCTCAAAGATTAATATTATAAATGAAAATAAAAAAGCTCATGTTCCCACTGTCCCTCTACATTATTAAAAAATTAATTATATTACTTGTCGTGAAAGCATTTGCAACAAAACAATGGAACCTTTGGGACAGAAATCTAAGTGCACGTTGAATTAATAATTTCATTAATTTATTGGCTAATCACCTACTCTACGCAAGTCAAAATAATAATTTAAATCTATATACTATTTTTTTAATTAATTAAGATCAACTTGCAATTATGCAAAGTAATGGGGACTATTTAGAAATTTAAAAATTGCTTCATGTTTTTTTTTTAAGAGTATTGTTATTAAGTTGTTGAATTTGAACTGGTCTTACATTAGAAGATATTCTCAAATATGGTAGAGTATAGCAAATTTGAATTCAAATACATATTTAAAGTGTTTTTTTTTTCTTTTGAATAAAACATGTGAACAGTTCAATTTATTAAAATGATATAAGGTTTCATAAATTTCATTTGAATAAGGTTTCATTTGGTCCTTAAATTTCTACATGATATTCAATCTGTTCATTTCATAAATTTTAATTAATTTATCTCTGAACCCAAGAGGGTTGGCCTGGTGGCAAGTTAATGTCACCAAAGACCAAATGTCCAAAGTTTAAACCCTCTTGGGGGTAACTAAAGGCAAAAAAAAAAAAAAAATCATTTATCTCTGAATTTGAATAAATTAATTAATAAATATTTGAGTGAGACATGCATATAAATAAATATTTTGGATTGGGTGGATTTTTTTTTTTAGTTTGAACAAAATATTTTATATTCATAATTTTGACTAATTTAATTTTAGAATTTTAACAATCAAACTATACGCCAGACTAATAATAATAGTTTAAAAAAAAACAATTTTCTATTATATTTAATTTAATATATTTTACTTCTAGCAATTAGAAAACAAATATAATTATAAATATGAAAGATGAGTATTGTCTAATTTTAAAATTGGATCAAATAATCTAAGTTTAAGAGGTAAATTAGTTCCATTAGAAAAAAGGTAAATTAGTTAAAAATATTGAGAATTGACAAATTGACTATCACTTGTATGCATTACAATTACAATATCTTCTATTATCACACACACACACACATACTAAAATTTAAAAATATTTTTTTATTTAACCAACCAGTTTTCTATCACGGATACCGACTAATTAAAATTCAAGTTGGGTAGAACTACAAAAAGCAAAAAAGCTCTTCTTACCGAGTTTTAACGCAGTTGCATTCCTAAGAGTTGAATTCAAAATATTTGGTTAAGTTAGAACAACTCCAAACTAGTTACAAAAATTAAATAATAATTAATTTTAAAAAATACATTTACTAAATTTGATTACAAGAATTACATAATAATTAAAATTTTACTTTAAAGTCATGATTCTCTTAAATTTACATAATTTATTTCCAAAATGAGGAGAATGCTGAATTTAAGGAAATTTCGTTTCTTATTGGTTAACTCTAGTTACTCAATATTCCCATTTGATAATGAAATGTCCTATTCTACTGGGCATGACATGTCACACCATAAAAGTTCAAATTAATTTCCCTAATAACCTACTCTTATCCATGACATTGACTACATACCTTAATTTTCTATTTCCTTTAAAAAAAAAAAACTTATTTTTTCCATTATAAATTTAAAACACATAAATAATATGACAATTCTCTTTAAAAAGATATTAATATGACAAATATTAGCAAAAATAGAAGATCATAGTGAAATTATTAGACAAATTAAAACATACATTTTCATCCTTATGTTTTTAAAATTTTACATAATTATTTCTGAATTTCTAAATGTTTTTAGGTATGGTCAAATTTGTTAAATAAATAAAAATTATATTTTGCTCTGTTTTAATGGGAAAAAAAAAAGATCATCCACCAAAACACATCCTGATTGATTAGAAGAATCTCAATTTTATGATTTAAAATATATGTTGATATTTAATTATTCAATTAGTTTATAATTAATGTAGAAATAGTTTATTTAATAATTTTTTATAGTGGAATGCTTTTGCAAATTTGGATTTTAATGGGTACCAAAATGCAAAAAGTAAAATTACAATATCATGCCGGCAAAAACAGTGATTATTTAAAAAAAAACCAGACGGTTATAATAATCGAAGAAAAGTAGTCTAATACAGTTCTTTTTAATTCTTCTACAGTCCTTCTTTTCAAGTCTCTTTCTTTACAAATCAAGCCAAATTTCCAGCGGATGCTAAAAATCAACTCCAAACTGACTCTATCACTATCTGGGTCGGAAGATTGAACTGTTACAGAACCAAGAATGCGCCTTTTTCCATTTCAAATGGCTTTTTAAATTATCTACATTTTGTGTTTGTTGGAAAATGGTGGGTTTTGCGTTTAAGTAGTTCGGATTGACGTTTTGGGAAGTGGGTTTTTTATTATTATGGCTAGGCGTCATGGATGGCAACTTCCTGTTCATACTTTCCAGGTACAATATATATTTTCTGTATATTTTATATAGTGGCTCAAATTAGGATCAATGTGGGTTTTTTTGGGATTTTTAAAGTTGTAATCTTTGTTGGTTTGGTGTTCACTTAGGCTTTGTGTTTTGATATTTGAAGCTACTGTATAGTTATGGTGATTTTAGGGGCTCCATGTGTTTGTAATTTTTTTTCCCTAATTATGGTTTGGTTGGATTTGCTTTTTGGTCTTTCAATTTTATGCCTTCTTTGTAATAATGCTTGAATAATTGTTTAGTGGCAAGAAAATTAGGTATGTGTTCTGTTATTATTTCATTTTTCTGTAGGCTTTTGACATTTCTTTTCTAATAACGCTTTAATTGTGACTATTTAACTTTTTGTTGACAATTGCTTGGCTTTCTAGAAACATTAGCTTGTGAACTGAAGTTGAAATTTTGATTCTTCAGCTAAGTTGTTGAGTTTGATTGATTGTGCTTTACTGCATTTGACATCATAGATCTCTAATGTCAAAATAAAACCAATGTCATATTTTTCTTTATTTATCTGCTTTGAACTGAAAGAACTGAATCAATTTTCATAAGGTTGGTCCTAATTAAGGAAGATGGAAGTATTTGACAGTCATTGTTCAGTCAGTAAGGAATGTTACTGAAAAATAATGGTATAAATTATTACTTGTCAACACTCATGTTTCCTCACCATCTTTGTAGCTTTTTTTCCTCTCTTTTTTTTTTGAGAGCTTTGAGAATGGCTGTGACGATCTCTTCTTTTACTTTTTCATCGTTCTGATTTCCAGTTTCTTTTTATGGTGCACAGATCATAGCTATAACAGTCTTCTTCTTGCTATCTGTTGCATATTATGCTTTCTTTGCACCCTTTCTCGGGAAGGATATTTATGAGCATGTAGCGATTGGTGTTTATTCGGTCTTGGTAAGCACAATTCATTTTCCTTTGGTTTCTTTGCAAATGGATTTAAGTCACTTCCCTGTGTTCATTTTCTCTTTTCCTGATGAATTTTAGGCACTTTCTGTATTCATTCTTTATGTAAGATGCACTGCCATTGATCCTGCTGATACTGGCATTCTATTTGAAGTTGATGATGCAGCAGCACAAAAGTCACAAAATGATACAGATCTGCAAGGTCAGTGAGATTATAAATGTAGTATTACTTATAAATGCTAGTCGTGCAGATAGGCTAGGGTCTGTCTTTGGATAGCTTTTATGTGCTGTTGCTTAGAATTTATGATGACAAAAACACCTTGGAATGCCATTTAGAGCATAACAAAGTGCAAAATTTAGTATGAAAAGCTGGCCGAGTTTTGTCACTTGAATGATAAAGACATAATCAACATTGTTTTTTATTTAAGTGAATCAGGGAATTATTCTTCCATTTTGGAACAATTAATTATGGATAGGCATTGTATCTCCCAATGTACCTTTTGATTTCTGATAAAAGCCTTTATGGTGTTCAACCAGGAAATGCATCTTCTATTGAAGAACCTGGCAAAATAAGGTTAAAGGATGGAGGAAAATCAAGCCCACAAGATTCTAGTTGGTGTTCAAAACTTGGATGCTTATTTTGTGGTTTTCTTGTGAAAGAAGATTGCCGCAGAGATGAAGATATTCATCAGCAACAATCTCTAGAGGAGGCTTTATTCTGCACATTGTGCAATGCTGAGGTACTGTATTTATTCTGGAGAACATTATTTCAATTGCCTTCAATGCAACCCCTGTGAACTTTTTTCACAAGTGGACCCATGAACATATTTAAGGAAACATAGAGAAAGGAGGAAAATAGCAAGGAAGAAACACAGGAAGACAAATACGTTACATTTTAATTAGTTAGGAGTGTATCTACCATGTCCTCTTCCTCTACCTTATTATTGTCTTTTTTTTATTCACTTTTTAAGTGAGGCTCGCTTGTTATAGGATGCTGTTGAGTGCTGACTTCTTTCTTCACTAGGTACGTAAGTTCAGCAAACATTGCAGAAGTTGTGACAAATGTGTTGATGGATTTGATCACCATTGCCGGGTGAGATATAGCATACATCCTTGAAAACAGCATATTAATTTCTCCACGTTCAGTCACCTTTTTCCTTGGGCATGATTGGGTTGATGAAAATCTGTCTTGTTGGTGCAGTGGTTGAACAATTGTGTTGGTCGCAAGAATTATATCACTTTTGTGTCCCTGATGGCAATTAGCCTTGTTTGGGTAAAGTTTTTGATTTCTTATTCAGACCTTATAATAAAAGCTTATTTAATTTTGTGATATCTCTGTTGGTTAGTCCTCAAATTGAAATGCAGTACCTTTTTTCTCCTTGCATGTACTTGCATCTGCATCTGGGTATCAGCTTGTTGTTGAATTTGGGGTTGGCGTTGCTGTTCTTGTTCGGTGCTTCGTTGATAGGAAGAGTATGGAACATCAAATAGCAGAGAAGCTTGGAGTCGGATTCTCCCGTCCCCCATTTGCTACTGTAGTGGTAAATTTCTAACTTTCAGCATATTTTCATTTAACAACTTAAAAAGGAATCCAGAAAAAGAGGTAGCATTTACTGCAAATTTTGAACTCCTGGTTCTGTTGATGGAACTATTAGCAGGGCTTTGCATTTGCAGTTCTCACTTTTATCAACAACATGACCATGAGTCATAATGCTGGCAGCCCTTTTTGAAAAGTTCATTTTAATCCTCTGTTAAAACCTCCATTGATGACTGTAATTCAATCCCTGGAAGTGTAAAACACGCTACTGCTGTTTCCAAGATACCTTACATTCCCTTAAGATCATATTACATTCAATTAACTCAATAGTAACTGCAGGCTGTGTGCACAGTGGTGGCTTTTCTTGCCACCGTGCCATTGGGGGAACTATTCTTTTTTCACATGATTCTCATCCGGAAGGTATGCACTTTCCGTCACTTCCTTGACCCCCATCTGTTTGTGCATATGCATTCCTTAATGGTTAAATATGGCCATTTGCATGTTTGCAGGGTATCACTACGTATGAGTACGTTATTGCCATGAGAACTCAAAGTGAACCACCAGGGCCATCTGTGGACGGAGGAGATCAGCAAAGCCTCCCATCATCACCAACAAGTTCAGCTGTGACTGCAGTGAGTGGAAGAAGCTCTATTGCAATGAGCTTGCAATACAAAGGTGCTTGGTGTACTCCTCCAAGAATCTTCATGGATCACCAGGTAATGCTACGTTATAATTTTTCAAATTCACTTTATTAGGCTTCATGACGATGAATGAACGATTTGATAACTTTGCTCTTGATTAAACAGGATGAAATTATTCCACATTTGGAGCCCGGACGCCTACCTTCAACAGTTGACCCAGATTCAGTACAAGGGGACAAAGGCAAGAAATTACAACAGCGTCCAGTTCGAATCAGTGCCTGGAAACTTGCGAAATTGGATTCCAATGAGGCAATTAAAGCAGGTGCTAAGGCTAGAGCATCATCATCAGTGCTACGTCCGGTGAGATCACGACATGATGCTGATCACTTGTCTAGCAGCAATGTGAGTGGAAGGAGCAGTCCTGTCAGTACTGATCAAGGGTTCCATAATAAAAACTCTAGAACAGGGACGTCAAGAGTATCTCCTTCCAGGAGCAATTCATATGCGCCCAGCAATGTTAGTCATGCTAGCCGGGATGATATCGAGTCAAGCAATCAGAGTGTAAGTAACTACAGCATTAACGTTTCCAATGTTGCTGCTTCTCCACCCCAGCAACAAACTACTAACCGGGATCACTTCAACCCCATGTATCAATCATCATCGGTTCAATCACCCTGGTCAGCAAGACGAAGCGAAACAGGCGGGAATGCCCCCAACGAAAATGTAGCTCAAATTCCTATGAGAAGAAACCTGGGTGCATTAGAAAGTTCAAGAGCATCAGTTTACTGGGATCCCGAAGCAGGACGCTTCGTCTCCTCTTCTTCCAAAGGCGTCGGTTCTTCTGCAACTCAGGTTTCGGGTGCAGAACTTCTGTACACAGATCAATCAATATTCTTCGGCGGCCCTCTCGTAAATGAGCCGCTAAGCAGAGGGACAAGAAATGGCGGTTCAGCAGCTGCCGGCGCAGATAGGGGAGCTATGACTGGCCATTATCAGCAAAGCAGATCACAGAGGGGTGGCCAACTACCAGTGTTTGTTCCAAGTGATTCTCATCAGAGTCAGTTTACAGCTAGATTCCCTTAAAAGCCACAGTACAAATTGACACTAGTAGCTTGTTTTGCCATTGGATAGTCAGAATTTTTTCTCTTTTTCCGATCTTATTTTCTTATTCCACTGTGCAGCAGTTTAATCTCTCTATCTTTCTGATTGGATGCTATAACAGAAAAATCACCATTCTTTTTTTTTTTTTCTTCTTCTAAAGATTAATAATTATATGCTTTGGGTGTTAAAAAGTAACTAAGGCACAACAATGATTTTTCAAAACAGATAAAAAATCGCCGTTGCCGGGGATCGAACCCGGGTCACCCGCGTGACAGGCGGGAATACTCACCACTATACTACAACGACTTTGATGGATTCGTGATTCAAATATTTAATTCTTGAACTGAAAAAATTATCAACTCAGATTATTTTTTTTTAACAGAATTAAATAATCCGTTTTCATTAATAAAAAATAAATACATATATTTTTAAAAAAATTTCAACTATCATATCATATAAAGAATAAAAATAGGATTACCATTGAAAAAAGTTTATATTTTTTTGTATAAATAGCATACTAATCAGCTAAAAAATTGGCTATATTGAATAATAACCATCGGTAATTCCTGTGGGTATATTTCTAGCTAAAGACCGTTATGGAATGAAGGAAAAAAATCGACAGATTGACAAGAATCTCTGAATTCTGAAACCTGGCGAACATCACCTTCAAAGGGTATTCAGGATCATCATCATTGTTATCTCAGTATTATGCAGAATTAGATTATTGAATTTTATTACATTTTTGTTCGTTTCTTGTAAATATTACAGATTAATATATATATATAGATTAATCTGGAAATATATTTTGTAAAAAGTTGAAGATTAGATAGAAAAATTAGAAAAAAAATGGCAGGTGGAGAAGCCCCTGGTGCAAGGGAGCTTGATCAGACACCTACATGGGCTGTTGCTGCAGTTTGTGCTGGTATTGTTCTCATTTCTATCCTGCTTGAGAAGGTTCTTCATCATGTTGGAGAGGTACTCTTATTTTTTTATCGGCAAATTAAGATTTTAGTTAAATTATCAAATTAAAGACTATTTAGGGCACCATCAGAATTCAAACCTTGAGCTCAAGTCAATAAGATGAATTGCACTAACTATTTAAGCCAGAGGTAATTTGCATTTTTTCCTTTTTATGTGTAATTAATTATTATTTATTTGTGTCAGTTCTTTCGACAAAAACACAAGAAAGCATTGTTTGAAGCTCTTGAAAAAATTGAAGGAGGCAAGTTGTTTGTTGATATTTAGAGGATATTTTATTATATTAGTTGAGTTGCAAGAAATTACTAATTTGACTAAAATGTTCCCTTTTATTTTTTTCATGTAGAGCTTATGGTTTTAGGATTTATATCTTTGCTTCTAACATTCAGTCAGAATTACATAGCCGGGGTCTGCATTAAGGAAAAATATGCAGATACAATGTTGCCTTGTCCTAAAAAACAAGATCAGTTGGACTCACAGCATCATGATCTTGGTGTTGAGGAGGAACATCCTCACCGCCGCCTTTTATGGAATGACCGTAGATTTTTAGCCGGTCATGGCAATTCTGCCGGCTGCAAAGCGGTAATTTTCTTCTGTTTTGGTAAATTCATGATCATGTTGTTCTTATGAAAGTCAACATAATTGCGATTACATTACATTACATTACAGCGTAAATGTTTGGTACGGCGTAATATTGGAAATGTTATTTTTGCAGGGGTATGTACCATTGATATCAGTGAATGCCCTGCACCAATTGCACATCTTCATATTCTTTTTAGCGTGTTTTCATGTCATCTATAGTTGCATAACAATGACGCTTGGAAGATTAAAGGTAGAGCAGTGCATTTTTTAATTTCTACATTACCCTTTTTTTAATTTCATTTCATCAAATCGAAATGGAGTAGCAGAATTTATTTTGTTGAATTTCTTTTGTCAGATTCGTGGATGGAAGGAATGGGAATGTGAGAATTTAAAAGAACACGATACACTGAATGGTATTGTATTATAATTCTCTTTGCAAAACTTATAATAACATAAGCATATATGAATGAACGTATTAGTAGTTTTTTTATTCTTCTTAATTGTGGTGTTGCAGATCCAATGAGATTTAGGCTCACTCATGAGACATCTTTTGTAAGAGACCACTCAAGTTTTTGGACAAAAACACCTGCCCTTTTTTACATTGTAAGGATTTCATATTCTCGAAAAAATTATATATTTATGAAAAAAACATTTATTTGAATTTGCTAATAATCATTTTTTCAGGTAAGTTTTTTTCGACAATTCATTAGATCTGTTAATAGAGCTGATTACTTGACTATGAGACATGGATTTGTTTCTGTAAGTTTGAGTTACTATTATCATTTTTTCAGAAAGATTATTATTATTATTATTATTTACTAATTAATTGAATTCCATTTGAAAAGGTTCATTTAACGCCTCAAAGTAAGTTTGATTTTCAAAAATACATCAAAAGATCATTAGAAGATGATTTCAAGGTAGTTGTAGGAATCAGGTAAGAATAATCAAACTTTTTTTTTTTTGAGAGAGAATTGTCCTAATATTTTAATTCTACCAGAACTAATGTTTGAATATTTAGGAATTCAAAATAAAAATAAAAATTGTATGAAGTACTAATATTATTTTTGTATTGTTCTTGCAGTCCATTGCTTTGGCTCTCTGTAGTGTTGTTTCTGCTTTTCAATGTTAATGGTTAGTCAATTTTCAGCCATTTTAGTCAAAATACACCTTCATATAAATATGTACAAATTTTATTTTCGAAAATAATCCTGCTCCGCCCCTGATCGAATGGAATCTAATTTTTTTGGCAAAGCAAGATATGATGATGATGATGATGATTTTACATGATTTTGATTTCAGGATGGTGGGTTATGTACTGGGTTTCAGTGACGCCTATATTTGTAAGATATTTTCAATATAACATTTTGAAAGCTTATCTTCTGTATAACATTATTCATTAGTAACTATATTATATTATATTCCTTAAAATTGGAAGATTGATTGTAATATTTTGTTTGAAAGGTAATATTAGGAGTTGGAACAAAACTCCAAGCAATTATAACAGAAATGGCTCTTGAAATTCAAGAAAGACATGCAGTTGTTCAAGGAATTCCACTTGTTCAAGTCTCTGATAGACATTTTTGGTTCAGTTGGCCTCGCCTTGTTCTTTACCTCATCCATTTTGTCCTGTTTCAGGTATATTTATTTATATATGGCTAAATTTAATTTTCTTTCTTATTGTGTTCTGAATCTGATATATGTTTTTTATTTGCAGAATGCATTTGAGCTAACATATTTCTTCTGGATATGGGTACTTAACTATCCCTCTATTTTTCTTAATTTTTTTATTTGTTGCAATTTTTTATGGAGTCTTGTTGTTTTCTTTCTTGTTTTGTGTAGTACGAGTTTGGGTTGAAATCATGCTTTCACGAGGATATAAATCTTATATACATGCGAGTTGCTCTCGGGTAATTCATACTTGACTAGTTTTTTTTAATAATGTAATTGCGATTATATTGCAGGATTTTGTTTTTGCGTTGTCATAAACTTTACAAAGAATCATGTAATGTAATTACAATTACATTGCGTGATCATGCAACATAATCGCGATTTTATTGTACCAAAAGTGAAATGTGTACTTAAGTGAATATTATAATTTGACAGGGTAGGAGCTCAATTTCTATGCAGCTACATAACACTTCCACTCTATGCTCTTGTTACTCAGGTATGAAAGAATGCAATATTTTTATAAGATATATATTTTTTTTAAATGTAAATCGAGAAAATAAGTAAAACCCTTCAAAGATTAAATTATGATTTCATTTCTTGGAAAATTTTTTTAGATGGGAACAACAATGAAAAGATCAATCTTTGACGAACAAACTTCAAAAGCCTTAATGCAATGGCATAAAAATGCAGTAAAGAAGACTCATGAAGGGAAGTCTGAACAACATAACACCAGAACAATAGGAGGATGCCTGGGCGGCCACTCTCCGGCGCATTCTCCCAAACATGAAACTGTGAAAACCGTTCCTGTAGGTCAAGAATTAGCTGAAGTTCAAGCTGGTGCAAAAAGCCCTCATCAGTCTGCAAATATTATGACCACTATAGATCTTAATGAGGATCAAACTCAAGATCAAGATCAAATACACCCTAAGGAGAATTATGGTCAACCTCATCTATTATAGATTTTTTATGTGGTTTGTTTTGGCTTTGCCAATGTGCATTAATTTTGGTTAATATGGGATTGGAAATATTGTTAATGTTTTAGGTTAAGCGGTCAACTACAGAAAAAAAAGGAGGGTGTTGTATAATGTAATTGCTAATCATGTTTAGGTACATTAAATTTACGATTACCCATTTGAAAAAGATCAAATATTTTGTATTTTTTTTTACTACTGCGCTCTAGCTGCTCCTCGAATCTGGGTCTGCTTCTCCTTGCTACTATGTTTTCACCATCTAGCCCACCTCACTCTCCTTAAATATTTTGTACTTTAGAAGAAGGAATTAATGTAATTTGTATAAAATCGTTCCTTCATATATAGTTTGTCATTTCACTTTCATTTGCTGATTAAGCAGAATAAGGAATTTAATTAAACAGGGAATAAAGCTTTTACATAGAGCAAGAATATACTGAAATGAGGGCAAAATTGTAAATTCAAGTGATAAGAAATGGATAGAGAGATAACAGCAACCTGGGTTTTGATGGATACAGGAATTTTGGAAAGAAAAGGCCATGGCTTGTTGTTCTATGACGGTTAATCATCTTCAAATTATTTCAAAATCCACAGAAAAACAGAGCTTTAAACCTTCAAAACACATTCTTTTTCCAATACCCACTTCAAGAAGATGTGCAATTTTGATATCTTCCTTACCATTTAGCCTCATTTTACTACCTCATTTATCATCTGATGCTAGAGAGAGACGCAACAGGAAGGTCATACCCCTTGAAGACTATCTCACTGCCCGTTAGTTACTCTAATTTCTTTTTCGTTCTTTTAATTTTGAATTGTACTTTGGATGATAATAATTTGGAAGGAAATTTGCTGTTTACTGAAAAATTTGAATATTGACATTAGAGGATTTCTGTATACCAGATGTTGCTTGAAGCTTTTCTTTTGCTTTTATTTGGTTTTATCTTCTTCATTGATAGGATTGAAAGGGTAAAGATTCAATTGAATATAATTGGTATAGACAATTTTTTTGAAAAGAATTTTAAATGCATAAGAATACCGAAAACTATGGAATTTATTCATGAAAATGCCTGCCATATAGTGTATGATTTGGAAAAGATTATTGAAAACTGAAGCTTGGTTGCATGATAAAAAGGTTCTTTTTCATTTGAAAGACTATAAAGAACTGAAATTTGGTTGCTACTTTGACACTTTCTGTTGTTTCTACTGTATACACAGCCAATGGGTTGAAATATTATGATGTTGTGGAGGGGAAAGGACCAATAGCTGAAAAAGGATCAACAGTTCAGGTTCTTTGCTGTAAAAACTCAACTTAAGATCTTCATGTACATCTCTTTCTTCTGTGCTCTCTCATTTGAAAAACCACAGTTTTTTCTTGCACATTCCATTGCAGGTGCATTTTGATTGCTTATATAAGGGTATAACTGCTGTTTCGAGTCGAGAATCTAAGCTTTTGGCTGGGAACAGGATAATTGCACAGGTCAATACATCCCTTTTCAAATCAAAATCTTTACATTTTAATGTATGTTCTTATACATGAAGGAAAGGATTTGCGTACTTACATTTCCCGACTTCTGATTCCGAGCTACATTCTACTGTGAATCATCCAAATGGTTGATTGATGAAAACTGGTATCATTTCATATGATAGCATGAAAATATGAACTGATTATCGTCATACTCTTGTGATTGATTACGTAGCCATACGAATTCAAAGTTGGAGCACCTCCTGGAAAAGAAAGGAAGCGCGAGTTTGTAGACAACCCGAACGGTCTGTTTTCTGCACAGGCTGCACCAAAACCTCCAGCTGCTATGTACTCCGTAACAGAAGGAATGAAAGTTGGAGGAAAGGTGGGTGGATTTTTTATTATATTATATGCTAAGTAAAAGGAGATTTTTTTGTTTTGGGTTATCATTTTTTCCTGTGATCTCTCTGTTTTCATTGAAAAGTTATCGTCTTTTTCTTGCAGAGAACTGTTATTGTTCCTCCTGATGCTGGCTATGGCCAAAAGGGAATGAATGAAATCCCAGTAAAGTCCTACTTCCTACTAATATTAATATATTTCTTTAAATTGCTAATATTTACATACTCTTTATGTATAATTTTTGTGAAAATTTAGTAAAGTTTAGTTCATATATGATGCAGCCAGGAGCTTCATTTGAGCTGAATATTGAGCTTTTACAAGTACTATCACCTGAAGAGAAGTGAGAGCTTATTATTGGTTGCAACACTTGCAAGCCAAGAGGGATTTTTTATTGTAAAATGTAAATGTAAAATTGTTGCTTCTGCTAGGAACAAGCAATTGCCTAACCTGCAAATAGCCAACTTGACAATTGTTCTCCCACCATTATAATTGATTTGAAGCACATTTTTTGTCCATTGAAGCTATTAAATGAATTTAGACTTTGGATCGAGGTTGATATTTGAGAAATCAAATTTAAGCTTTGATTTGTCTTTCTGGTGATATCTTCAATTATGTTTCAAACCTTTATTTCCTGGAGGAGCTAGTTCCAGCGTGTAAAATTTAACGAATAAGTTCAGAAGTGGCTATTTTGGACTTGATTAAGCTCTATTGTCCTCAAATGAACTACATAATCCCAATCTATCATATAACATTTTAGTTTTGCTTGCCAAACCATAGGAAAAGTAGTTAGAGCGTCAAAAATTAACTTAAAAACCAAAATTCTTAGCTTGAATCTCTTCCACCTGCACTTCGTTATTAATTTAGATCTCATTGATGTAATCCAGAAGATCTTCAACCTCCTGCCTCAGGGCTATAACTTTCTGCTGCAGTGGGTTAACCTTATTCTCAATGTCCCGTCCCCCGAGTTTCTTCTCATAGCAGTCCACTACTGTGGAGTGCTTTGCCATCAACCTTTCTTGTAATTCTCTCTCCTTCACCAACAGCTCCTCCACCTGTATTAATAAACATTACAGATAAGTTAAAACAGGAAATGATAGCAGAAAGCAGTGATGTTAGACCAGACTGGATCAGCCAGTAACCTAATAGCCGGCCAAAGGTAGGAGTTATATTCGTTAAAAAACACAAAAACCTGGGTTCTATGAACAAACAACCCTTGATTAACCGGTTTGACATTAACCCAGTTCAAGTGGCAAATAGTTTATCAGCTGATGATAATTCAGATTAGTGAAAATCAAAGATGTGTCATTGCAATAATCTATAATGAGTAAACAGCAGATGAACCTTGGGTAATATATGAGAAGCCGTGGGAGAAGATTGCAAGAATGATACTAATGGCTTCAACTCCTTTGAATATTCTTTCAGCGAAGCATCAGCTGTCTTACGAGCAGTTTTACAAGCTTGGACATCCCCTATCCTAGAAAGATCTCTGAGTGACGCTTCTAGCTTCTCGTGCGTTGCTAAACATTGATTAATGACACTCTCAATCTGTTGAATTGTTGCTCGCACCTGGAGAAAATACAAAGTTTTTATATATATTTGGGATTTCTTTTCTGCAATAAAGAAGTGATATCACACTGTCACAGCATGCTATGGAAACATTGCACTCACCTCATCCCACTGCAGTTTTGCCAGATAAGAAGCAGAAGACTTGGAGATTGATAAGTCGACATGAACATACACAGTGCAAGCCACGAAAAAGAGGAAAAATCCAAAAATCAACATAAATGGTTCTCGAAGCATTGAGAGTTTGTTGAACCTATAGTAGACCTGCAATATCACAAAAGGAGATTTTCAATATCTATTCACTGTTCAGCAGAATCTACCATACAAGATGGCATAGGAGCGCTTTCTATACTTTCAAGTGTAAAGGACAAACTTAAAAGTTCTATATTCAATAAACCATCAAATTATGTTGTTCACTGAAATTTAAGAAGCAAAAGGAGGAGAACAATACCTGGAAATGTTGATTATGCTCCGGCACAACATTGGATTTCTCAAGCACTACTACTGGCCTACCAGCAATGTCCAAGTGAGAAATTTTTGTCTGCAATAACCAATAGTTGCAATTAAATAACACAAATATCATACATATTTTCAAAATAAAAAATCAAAGGCACCTAATATTAAAAAATGAAATGATTTTTAAGAATACAAAGGCAGAAAATGACAAGCCTCGACAGCCTTGTGATACCTCTCGCTGTTGCTTGACAGGAAATGGTGTAGAAACTGATAAATCTCTAGACCCCTCAGGCAAAACAACCTACAATAATAATACTTGGTCAAGAATGGCAGAAAAGAACACTTCAGTGAATCACAAGATGCAAATATAAACACATATATAACCTAAATAAAAGATGAGCACTGCTAACGGACCTTGACAATGAGATGTTCAATGACCAGCTCATCAAGGGGTGAAGCAAAAGAGATGTTCAGGAAACGTTTTCCATCTACCTCAAACAAAAAGTTCTTAAGTGGCAAACCATATCCTATAGTAAAAGTTGTTCTCCAGCCTCCAAACATTGGATATCTAGGTTCAATCAACAATTCAGTCTGCAGTCAAAGAGTTATCCCAATTAGAAGCAACATTTAATAATATCTAAACAAATTCCAAAAGATGTACCTTTTTAGAATCAGCAAAAACATGAGATGTTGATATATTCCCAATTTCATCTCTATAATAAATGGAATGTGATCTTGGAGGCAGTTTAGCAATAAAATGTTTTATGGCTGATGCACCTCCCCCCATAGTGGGTCTGGTCTGGTAATCAAGCCTACATAATTAAGGAAACAAATCAGAATCAAAATCAGAATCAAAGAAGTGAATAGAATTACCAAAAGAATTCTCAACCATGAAGAACGAAAAAAACAGACCTAGAAATTTCACCCTTGCTTTTAGCACCTTCATGTAAAATATTGTAATGTTCAGTGATTTGTACATTGCCCCAATGAGAAACTTCTATTTCTCGCACCAACTCTTGGGCAACAGAGAATGGTTGATTTGCTTCAAAATGCATGACTACAGGCGAGTATGAGAAAGGAGGGAGATTTTCATATGGACCGTATTTGATCTCCGATCCATGCAACTTTGTATTCTCAAGTTTTGTATATGACTCTATTCTAGCACCAGCTAGTTTAACACTGAGTGACTGGAACTTTACAGCATAAGGGGAAAGATAGTGTGCACTATCTTGAAACAAGACCAATTGAATATCAGCTTGGCTGATTTTTTCAGGAAATGGCTTCAAAGCATGAGTTAATACTACCAAGACATCTAAACTCAAAGCATCTCCCTTATTTAGTGGCTTAGGTAGTGATACTGAATAAAAACTCAATGCAGGAGGCATTCCTTTTGGATCAGCAACTTCAACGGGGAGAGTAACACCAGAGGTCTTTGATTTGCCTTTCCCTTCGGTCGTTGTTGCTGTCAAATACGCTAATTTTTTTGCCTGAAGCTCAGGAATGGCCAGCAAGAACTCTGAAACTGAACTAGAACCAGAATTCTCCACCTGAAGAATCAAACAAGGCAAGCCAATTAAATATGCTGCCATATTTATTTAATCTAAAAAATTTCACATTCAGGAGAAAGTATTCCCATTTGCAGAAACCAAACTAAAATGAAAAAACAAAGTAATCAAAAGAACATAATTAAATGTCTGCCTTCAAGCTCGAAATTTATACCATCATCAGAGTTAGTACTACAAAAAAAAAAACCGAAAAGACAAATGAAATCATCATTTAAGTACCTTTAAGGATGAAGTGATTCGTACAATTTGAGAAGTCAAATCAATCTGCAACAAGAATGAGATACAATGACAAAGCAATGAACAATAAACTTCGATCAAAAGTTAGACAGGTAATATGATTGTGATGAAAGTGGAAATTTTTAGCCATCAAATGAAATTTTTAACCATCAAACTCAACATATCAGAACCCCATTTCAAAAATCTGAGATCAAACCATGAAAACCTTTGAAAATTATATATTCTTTTTTACTACCCAGCTCGCATTAGCTATCCTAATACAGCTCTTTTAGCTCATAATTCTTAAATTGACTTCCGTTCATCACAATTAAATTATGCGAATGAAAAGAAAGCAAACAAGATCTCTATATTATCGACACATTGCAGCTGAAAATGAGAACAAAAACAAAACTACGGCAGCAAATAAGGCGGAAAAGGGTTACCGGCAAAAACAAGATTTCAAATTGGCAGTCCAAATGAGAGAAACGAACTTACACGTCGATCGAGTTTAGAGATTATTAGATCGGATAAAACTGGCGTTGAGAGTGCCACAATCAGTAATACAACTACATTAAACCTCCACCAAAACCCCATCATGCCGTCGTGTCCGGCGTCAGACGATCGTCTCTCTCCCTAGTTTTGTGTCGTTAACAAGTGACGGAGAGCTTTGTGGAAATGGATCTTCTCGAGTCAGGTCTTTCCTATTTTCTCAGTAGAACGAAACGGACTTCATGGAAAGTCAATTGGGCTGGGCTCATTTAATAGAAATTCAGGCCCAATATAACCTGACTATTAGTCGTACCGTAGCTCGAAGATAGCAAACCACAGCCACCACCACACCAACCACCGGAAATTTTACTGCGAAGAGGCGGCGTAAGCCATTGAATTTGGGGGTTCAAGAAACAAATGGAGACGTCTCTAAGATACGGAAAAGACTCCAAAGCCTTGAAAATCCATGCTAAGGAGAAAATCCCTCTCGATTCTAAAACTCATTTACAGGTAAGTTTCATTTCATCTAATTCTTGATTATGCGCTTAAATATCTGATTGATATGCTAAAATTGCTTGAGTCTGCATAAAGTCTGAAATTTTCGTGTTAAAAGTAAATTTTTTATTCTTTTTCAAGTGAGTTAGTTCCTATTTGTTTGCAAAGTCTTCTGCCTTCATTGATATGAGCTTCAAGCATCAGAGAATTTGTTTTTCTATTTATATATTTTTCTTAAATTTTTTATTGGTTATAGGTTCATGGTGAGCTAGATACAAGAGTTGGGTCACCCACATTTGTAAGTGCAATGATAAGAAGGTTCTATCCTGATGTAAGTTCTTCTCTATTGCTAATTATGATGGCAAAACTCATTAAGCAACTGTAAATACTTCTTCTGAAGTGTAGTAATCTTAATGTAGTATAATTTTTTTTCGGTTGATTGATGATAGTCGTCGGCTAGCCTAGGCATGGGAGTGCACTATGACAAATATGAGAAGCTCACTTACAGAATTCGTGCGAAGAAAGCTTTTCAGGTGACCAAAGATGGGTTGTTAACCTTCAATGTTAAAGGATGGTGCAACATTGACCAAGAATTTAAAGAGGTTGGTCTTTGTTTTTCAGTTCTTCGTGAAAATGTATTTCGAATATGTGTTTTTACTGCAATGCTCCAACATTTTCACCCGAATTGTGTTTATCACTTTAGTAACATTTGATAAGTCATGGTGCAATGTAATCATGATTACGTTATGTGGATGCCTTTGTAATGTTACCAAAAAAAAAAAAAAAATCATGCAACATAATCTTGATTGCAGTCCATTACGACTTTACCTAACATTGCTTAATGTTGCATTTCCATCTTTAGTAACAGCACTAGGTCAAATGAAGAGTTCTAATCAAATCTGTATTTCTAGCTTCATATGCAAATTAATATCTTCTGGTATGTTGACACTTTGACAGAGGAAGTCAAAAGGAGCTGCAGAATTTTCTTGGAGCATTTTCAATTTTCAGAAAGACCAAGATGTTAGACTGAGAGTTGGATATGAAGTGACTCAGAAGGTATAATTCCTAGTCCGAAAGATGTGTTTACATTTCGAAGTGTACATCTTCTTATATTTTGTGCTACGTTGTAATAATTCTTTCTTTTTATCTTTGCTTGGCATATAATAATATGATAAAATTCTTTTCTTTTTAGACTTTTTTTTTAACAACAACAATTTATGATGAACCTAGCTATCATTAGCACCTAGCTCCTTGGACCTCATAGCATACCCATCTGATATATTGTTATTTGCTACTGAATTATGAAGGTTTCTTTCTTCCTTTCTAACTATTTTATTAATACTCTCCTGTCTTTCAGGTACCTTATTTGCAAATTAGGGAAAATAATTGGACTCTCAATGCTGACATAAATGGTAGATGGAATGTCAGATATGATTTGTGAGCTGAATTGGCATACTATAGTTGAGGTGAGACATGTAATTGCATAATCCGGATTCTGTTCATTTCAGTTCCAATAGATAAATGGAAGTTAGCAATTCATCTGCAGTATCAATGACCTCCGAATCATAAGTGCCATCTGTGGTAGAAGACCTAGCTCGCAGTTCATAACTTAACCAGACCATTTGTTAATGCTTATTCACGTATAGTTGCTGTTGCTGTTGCCCTGCAGTAATCTTTAGCTCAACATGCAATTTCCAACATGCCCTGCAGTAATCTTTAGCTCAACATGCAATTTCCAACATGCAATCTAAATGCTGAATTTTCTTAATGTACATATAGTATTTCAATAATGCTCAGTTTTCACTATATGCTACCGACGAAGATTTCATGTTTCTGGTTTCAGGCAGGAGTTAGTATATGTCATGTGGGAGGAATTGCTGCTGGGTGATTTTGAAAGAAGAATGATTGAATTTCTGTTACATATGAACTATAATTTTTTGCCCTTTTCAATGTTAAACTTTCCATCTTTGCTTCGTATATTGAAATAATGAACATCATTTCTTTTTCATACCATATTCACCTACTGTGTAGACAGAGTTGCAATTGCACATTATGTGAGAGTATGTATAAACTTTCAACCTCTTCCTGGCCTAATTTGGCAGGCTGTTTATCTGAACTTGGAGGGGAGACTTTGTCCAAATCTGAAACAAGAGCCGAAAAAGAATTGGCACTGAAAAAACCAAATCCAAGGTTCTAGTTCTTATTGAGAATCGAATCCAAACAGAATCGGAATCAAATCGAAACCAAAAGAATCGGAATCGCACAAGTTTGAGATTTTGAAGGATAAAATCAATGAATAAGGTTATGACACAACTTGATATTGTCTATGTAATACTATCTCCGTGTTTTTTCATTTCTTTACATTTGCTTTTTATCAATATCAATAAAATTAACTTTTCACCAATACCAAAATAGAAATAATAATAAACAATTACTAATTTTCTAAAAAATTTATTTTTTCACCAATATCAATAAAAATAATAATAATAAAAAATTATAAAACTTACCATAAATGGAAATGTAAACAATTCAAAAACACACCAAAAAATTGAAACGTAAAGAAATGAAAAACACGGAGATAGTACTATTTAACTTTAACTATTACTAGCAGTGCTAAATGTGCCAATATATATTACATGGTATTCATAACATAAAATATTTTAATGAGTTACTAATTTACATAAATTATAGTACTGAATATAAAATTTTCTTCTCTTATCTTGATGCTCTTACTGCCTCTAAATGCTTCTGGTGATCTTGTTGCTACTTGTGGTTCTTGTTATGTTTCTCATTCAATTGACCCGATCGGAACTTGCTCCTCCGACCATTGTTTCAATGCATTTCAGGTTCCCATCGTGATCACAAGACCATGAACGTTCAACCAGAAGTCACAAATAGGATGATGAGACCGTATGGCGCTGTGCGTTACTATTTTTCATTTATTTTTATTCTTTCCTCTTTCCGTTTCCGATTTCAAATTCTCTCCCGAAAAACTACTTTCAATCCTTTTTGTAATCTTTTATAATCAATTATGTCGGTTACTTTACTCCCTCTCCAAGTAATTATTCATTTATTTAGTATCATTAATTGATTTTACCTCTTTGCCCTTTTACTTTAATTTACATTTGCATTTCATTTTAATTTTGCATTTCAATTTTAATTTCATTTGCCTTTCATTTATATTTGCATTTAATTTAGGGGTATTCAAATGAAACCGTTAAACCGTGAAATTTGGTTAATTAAGGAAAAAAATTTCATTAAAAATTTTTTTCATTGGTTAATTCGTAAGATATTTCTTAAAATTTATTAATTCGTGAAATATTCATAAAAAGAAAAAAATTTTCCGAATTGACGTATTAAACATTTAACAAAAAAAAATAAATAAATATGAAGTTATGTATATATGGAGTTATATATTTTTTTGTATGTTTATGGAGTTATTCATTAATAGACTTATGCATAAAATTTGTAGATATTTGAATAAATTTTGTAAATTTCTTTTGTTGCAGTTTTTTTTTTTTTTTTTGAAAATTTTTTGTTGCAGTTTATTTATTACATTTTTATGAAATTTTGGTAAAAATATTAAATTCATTAAACAAGAAGATTATTCATTAAATTTGATAAATTGAAGAATTCGTAGGAATTAATTAATTCATTAAATTGTTTGAATTTTTTTTTTTATTTGGTGAAAATTTTTTGCTATTTATCAAACCATTTATACACCAATCCAATAAAATAATGACATATCAGCAGATGGTTAATTAAGATAATGCAATATTAGGAGAGAGAAAATTAAAAAAAGAAATAAAACTATTAATATATAATATATTATTAGGAGAGAGAAAATCCACCTACTGATATGTTATTATCTTATTAGCTTGGTGCATGGATAACCTAATAGACCAGGTCTACCTAAGATTTTTTCCCCCCCATCTCTTTTTCTCTTACATAGACATTAACGTAATTATATCTATTTGTATTTAATCTTTTGCAGCATTGAATTGGGTAATTCTATAGTTCTTTCTGTTTTTTTATAAATTTTCTCAGAATCCAAGTTTTAATTATTTATAAAAATTATTATTTCATATTGTCTTTCAACTCTAATTATTCATTTCACTACTGAATATTTAATTATATATTTTCTACTGAATATTTAATTATATATTTTCTACGATGTTCAAATATTTTCCTTTCTTTACAACTAACTCGAAATATTAATTCCATACCTTTTTCTCGTATTTATTGACTCTGTTTATTAGCTTGTTTCTTTTTAGCTTATTGTACGTTTACAATTTGTTTATAACATCTCTATTTCTTATTTCCCTTTTACAACTTCCTAACTTCATGTTTTCAATTCGCTTACCATGTTTATTGCCTCATTATAATGCGTTTGTCTCATTTTGCCATTTGTTTACTCTTGGGTTAATGTTGAAAACATATTATATGTTTATTTTAAAATTTAGGATGTTGCAGTCCACCTACTTTGAAACATAGGCAGTGGTTAAGTAAACTAAACTGTTCCCGTAAAGCAGAAATCGGCTTTTCGGCCAAGTCATTGTACTACGCAGCTTAAGTCAGAAAATAAATTAATGATTCTTTTGCATTTAGGATTAGGTCCTAAATCATCATATTCATAATTTATTATAGACTAGAAGGTTCTAATTGGAATATATTAATTATGATTTGCTACTAAAAAAAATAGATAAATTAAAATACGTAACACCCATAATAAAGATACCAATTTAAAGATAATATATAAAAAATACTTGAGAAAAAATTAAATAATTACCCTAAATAACTAAACAAATTCCCAAACAGCTAGTTTATATTAATTTATTTTATTGGCTAAAATAGGAAGCTATGGCAATGGATTGATGAAAGTTCCAGGAAAAGAATAATAATAGTAACAATTAAAAAATAATAATAATATTATTATTATTCAGCTAAAAAATAATAAAAAGGAGAAATATTAATTAGAATAATAATGATAATAAAGAAATTATGTAAGAAAAGAACAGATAGTGGCGAGTAATTGAATGAAACCAAAGTTGGTAACAAATGAGATGGCCCACGCCACATGGTAGTTGGCCTGTGTTAAGTCACAGCCACAAACGAGATTATCATTAGTCCTTTTTGTTTCTACTAAATACAAATGCTGTTGTTTTATTTTCAAAAAAAAAAGCTGTTGTTTGAGTCATGATTCTTGCGGTGACGTCACACGTGTTCATCGTCTAGCTACTCTTACATTGTCTTACACCAAATTAATCTTTACTCGTAATTATTGTTTATCTTTTAAATTAAAAAAATTAACTGATGAATTAGAACAGTATATGATGATTCTAGAGTCTTGCAATCGAGCATTTGGTGAGCAATGGATACTAGATCGGATTTGGGTCTACATAGCCAAGCCAAGGTTGTGATTATTAGAAGCCGTCTAAACAAATTTAAATCTCAGGTACAATTCTAATACCCGTTTTGCATGAAACATACTGTATTAACAAGAATCAAATTACAAGCTTCCACTTCTCCAATTTTTTTAAAATATATAAGTTCTTTGTTTTATTTTTATTATTAATTTTGGAAAAAAAATCACTTTCTATTATTACTACTAATTTAAATTTTTGTAAAGTTAATGTATAAACAGTTTCATGTTCCTGTGATGGCAATTTTTTTTTACTTTTAATGTTGGTGGCCATGAATTCAAGTTAGAAAGGCATTGTCATAAATCTTTAGAAGCTGGGCACTCTTCTTTCATTTCTATTGGCTAATCAGAAATCTATACGAATCTTTAGTTCGATTATCAATTATTGGTGTCTATTTTAATTAGTAGAATTTCATTTTTGGAATCTCCTTTATAATTTGGAAAAGCAAAACAAGAGAACGTTCCAACATTACAAAGAAATTTGTACTTCATCAATATTGCCTCTAGCATATTCATTCTAGGGAATTTCAATCACCACTTAGATTTTTGCTTTTTTCCGTTTGTTTTTATTTTGTCGCCGTGTCATTTCTTCAACAATTCCTTTTTTTTTTTTTTTCAAATTTATAATAGATAGAAAGAAGAGTTTAATTTTACGGAAAATAATCAAGTATATGGAAAGTTGAGTGTCTGTTTGAAAAAAATTTTAGAATCTATCGAGTAAAATATGTCGCAGGTTTAAATTCAATATCAAATTTTAGTTGACGACAAAAAAAGGATCAATTTTTAGTTTGTTCGATAGGAATTTTCATTTGTATAACGGAATGAGTTGTATCTCAATTTTTTTTTTTGTGATTCTTTTTATTTACTAGAATATTTTTATTTCTCAAAAAAAATAATTTTTTTCTTAATTTATATTATTCATAAATCCAATCTTTTAATATAGAAGCAATTTCCCAAGGCATGAACATAAATAGTTCCAATCTTTACAAGTGATGCTCCAATTTTAAAATATACATTTTCTGCACACTACGAATAATGTAGTTATTTAAATAACAAGGGTTCATTGGAATTTTTTTAATTTTTTATTGTAAAATATTAATTTAATTTATGGTTAATTGAATTCTTAGAAAGTGTTGGAGTATTTAATGAAAATTATTTTTATAAATTGGATCGTTTCATAAAATAATTTTACTAACTGAAAAAAAAATTAATGAATACAATTTTTATAAATTAAAACATTCTATAATTTAAACTTAAGAGCGCCGTTATACTTTTTCTTGCAAAGAAAGTGTCAATTTTATAAATTTGTACTAACTTTTTCAACTCAAAAGAAGGAATAGCCTATATGCATCTCAATATGAAAAAACAAAACTGTAGAACAAAAGAAATATAAAGTAAAGGAAAAGGAGTTTTGATTGAATCTAATGTATACATGACTAAGGAAAGTAAACAAGAGGATAATGAAACTAAGTGTTTTCACTTTTTCTTACATGAAATCCAAGATCAATATAGTTTACTTTTTAGTGTCACCTGAGTAAGGATAATTAATTAGGAATCTACAAAATTTACTTTTTCTTTAATTATATCACTGTAAAAAGTAACATCTTAATAATTATCGCTGCCTTCTTATGATCAATTTGATCTAATTTATTTATTATTTTACGTAAGAAACGATATGAATTTTTTTTTATCAGACATCTTTTATTAAATTTTGGAGTAATTATATAATGGATCAGTTACGGTAAGTCATCCGCTGACGTGCCGTCACTGTTCTATTATATAATTATTCTAAATTTTGATTGTGAAATTAAAGAATGTTATGATACAGAAGTTAGGAGACAAAAAAAATCGGAGAAAGTGTAGATTAATTAATGTATACATATAAAACTATCAAAAAATTTTTGAAAGAAAAATCCAATTAATAAGTTGATTATTTTGTTAAACTAGTGTTGTGAAAACAAGTAGTTTGAGCAATTTTTAAAGCACCTTTTAACGTTGTTTATTTTGAGCATTTTTTAAAGCACCTTTTAAAATGGTTAATAAACATTGCTCAAATAATTAAAATTATAATTTTTTGACAAAATAATAATTAAAATTATTGAAACAATAAATTTTAATTAAGTATTCTCTAAAATCATACAATATATACTAATAAAGTGTAGGTGTCAAATGTACTTCACCTTAGCTTGGCAAACATGACTACGTGGCATCTTTTGGAATTTTAAATAATAATATACTAATTATTAAAAAAATAAGAATAAGATTACATATGGTAATTTGTGAAATAAACATAGTAATTAAAATTAGAGGCAAATAGATTCGTTTATTATAAAACCCCACCCAAAATCATACGATACTCAAATCAAAAATCACACACCCGCAACACCTACTGCCCCACCCGACACTGCAACTCTCTCTCTCTCTCTGTCTCTCTTCACATGACTCGTTCTTTCAGGTTCCTTGGCGCCGTAAATTCGCCGGCGACCACCATCACCAGCAGCAGTAGCTCTGATTCCTCTGAGACAC
The DNA here is from genome assembly GCA_949640765.1 of Croton laevigatus. Classification (NCBI taxonomy): domain Eukaryota; kingdom Viridiplantae; phylum Streptophyta; class Magnoliopsida; order Malpighiales; family Euphorbiaceae; genus Croton; species Croton laevigatus. Next base: position 6,854 of record CATIWJ010271934.1, on the reverse strand, counting down.
CGGCTACTTTGGACTCTGACTTTGTTGTTATACTGGCAGCGCTTCTCTGCGCTTTAATTTGTGTTCTCGGACTCGTAGCCATCGCTCGCTGTGCTTGGCTCCGTCGGTTTTCGTCCTCCCGGGCTAATAATTCCCGTACGCCTCCCCTTCCTTCCTCTGCAAATAAAGGTTTAAAGAAAAAGATCCTCCGGTCACTTCCGAAAGAGAAATTCACTGCTGATTCCACCGTTAAATTCTCCGATTGTGCAATTTGTTTGACGGAGTTTACAACCGGTGACGAAATCCGAATCTTACCTCAGTGTGGTCACGGATTCCACGTGAACTGTATTGACACGTGGCTGGGGTCTCACTCGTCATGTCCATCCTGCCGTCAGATTTTGGTGGTAGCTAGGTGTCAAAAGTGTGGCGGCTTGCCGGCAAGTTCTAGCGGCGGAGGAGGAAGCGGAGCTGATAATGAATCCAGATTGAAAGCTCGAGAAGACGATTCCAATAGGTTTTTACCCTAGCTTACTAATACTTCTATTAGTATAATTAATTAATTAATTAATCTAAAATCTAAGTTAATTATATTTTAATTGACAACATAATTATTAGAATTATTGAGTTAGAACTAATTAAGTTTGTAATTACTATTGTTTATTTTGATTGTGTATATATAATATGTATTAATGTGTTATAAATAACATTAAATTAGCAAGTAAAACATATTAGTGATATAGAATTTTAATCACTGCCTCCATTCCCAAAAAAAAAAAATAACATTTTCTATATTTTTTATTATATTAAATTTTAGTAAATAAATAATTAATGATTTATAAGTTTTATTTAAAATTTTTTTTAAAAATACTCAATTAAGGATAATGTAGTTAATTTATTTTTTTAAAAAAATTAAAATTCCAAAAAATTTGAGTCTTTTTTTTTTGAAACCGAGCATACAAAAAATGTGACAAAATTTTTGAACAGAAATAATAATAATAATAATTTAGATTTGATGTAATTTTGTTATCTCATCCAAATTTTGTGGTGTGAATAGGTGCGGAAGTTGAGGTTGAGTAGAGGATTGTTTGGCTGGAATTTTAGAGCCAAACGCAAAGAAAGAACCACGACGTCCACCACCAAAAGCACCACCAGGCCCAAAAAACTGATGAGAGACAGAGAATTCCGAAAGTGGAATTCCAATAGCGTGATATAGAAAGAGGAGATACTTATTGTCTCTCCGGTGACCCATCTTTCTCAACTTTTGTATGTAATGTAATGTATCTGTTCTAGTTTTAGTTCGGTTTATATTCTCCAGCACTAATCATTTTTAATTCCAAAAAGAGCTGTTGCGCTTAGTATGGTTTTAATTAAGGTAAGGTAAAATTGAAGTTTTAAAATTATTTACATTGTATTTTGAGATGAATTTAAGTTCTATAATTTGCCTTTTGAATTATAAATTATGCATATAACCGAGTGTTTCAAAATTCAAATTAAGTATCAAGATAATATTTGATAAACCGAAATGAGAACTAACTATAACTAGTCACGGCCAAAACGCCAACCAGTTTCACTCTAAACATCATTTTCTTTCCCCAATTTCACAATAATTTTGAATTTCTGAACATATAGGTTACTTAAATGTGGGGTCTGATTTGTAACTAATCAAACCAAAAATAAAAAAATCTTGCCACATCAGCAGACAATTAGGATTATCACTTGTCAAATGGAAGGCTGAGGTGGCTTCTCTTCGAAGGGAAACGATTTCCCCAAACCATAGCAAAGAGCCCCATAACCGCCGCACAGTTACGTTCTGGCAAGAATGCGTGGATCCATCTCGCCAAAGGAGCTGATGAAAATTTTGCAAATATCAACTGGATTTCCAAAACTTTGGAACTAGAACAATGTAGGAAACCGAAACTCAAATAAATTATAGGTGAAAAATAGCATGTGGTTTCAATTGGAAATAAATTGCCCCTTTCTCAATGCATTTCTCAATAAATTTTCTGTGGGATATTCTATTACAATCATTTAGGTCATCTTTGGAGAAGAACGATGGAATATCTCTCATCTTGCAGCTTTATTCTTTTTTTTTTTTAAAAAAAAAAATCACAACTATCCATGATGAGCATCAGGTAGACCTAGTTGCGGCGATGTGAACGGAGAGGAAATAAGGAGAGGAATTCGGTGCTGTATAAGAAGAAGAAGGAAAAAAAAAAACAATATACATTTTTCTTTTAATATTTTGTTTTTGGGGAAATCCATATCAACGCTTGCTCATAATCTAGTCAGTATCCACTCGTCCAGTTGGCATCTTCAAATCATAGGTGTCCGCTAGCATGGCACGATTTATTTTTTTTAGAAGATTAATTGCAAATTAGTGCCCTGATTCTATCAATTTTGTACACAATTTTAAAATTAGGTTATCATTGGTGAAAGAGTGTATTATTCAGTGAAATTGGTTTAAAGTTAAAAATAGAGTGAAAATGGTTAATTATGCATTGATGTTTTAGATGTCTATTCACTAGTAATTATAACTGAGTACAAATATTCCACTCCGAATCACAGCACAGCAGTCAATTTAGAAGGATAATAATTTTAGTATAAAAATGCAATGTAGTTTTAATTAGAAGGGCATAATAATTTTTGTAATATGAAAATAAATATATACAATGAAACGTTAACTAGTAGTGTAATTTACTTATGTTTAAAATAGAATGGCCATATCTGGTATTGGACGATTAGGTTTTTTAATACTATAGGAAGTGAAAACTAGAGAGAGAGAAAAAAAAAAAAAAAATTACAAAGCAAATACCGAAAACAGTAAGCATTGTTAGTGGAAAAAATAAAATAATTAGAACAGCCTTCTTTGAATGTTAAGGAGGGTTTAGGTTGAATGGCTAGAAATCCATCCCGCTTAGAGAGCCAACACGACACCACCACACTACTTTCATTTTTGCGTTGACATATGCTTTCGTATATAAACTGTTTTCCTGTAGTGCTGTAGTGGAAATTACTTATCATTCTCTGCATTTTCTTCTTTTAATATTTTTTTTTTCCTTTCTTTCTTATTTTTGTTGAATGGTAATGATTTCAATCAATCATTTTAGCAAATAGTCAATCAATAGTTTTTACTAACTAGATTTAGTGTTTTACTTACAAAGAACACAATCAGACTTTTTATTTTTATCGTTTTGTAAATAATTAATAAAGAGTACAATCAGACATTATTTTATATATATATATAATGACCACAAAAGGACTTCCATTTTCAAAACTAGTAAGCAACTCAAACTGCCGCCGCCTTAAATTTGTTGTCTTGACCTAACAAAAGATAGGATTAGTCCACCTTAATGCTTAATTAGTATTTCTTTATTAAAGAATAAAAAAATTACAACTATATTCTATTTTCTTTGGAGCCGTTCAATTAATTATTTTTTTTCCTTTTCTTTTCGTGCATGACCCACTTATAAGAGCACTATAAGAATAATAAGTGAATAATCCATTTTTAATGGAGGATTCTTACTTTTAATAAAACAACTTTGGTAGGGATGAGGTTGGTCCAAGCAGTTAATGTTCTATCACATGGTGTTAAAGCGCCTAAATTCAAATATCTATATGTCCCTCTCCCCCTTCTACTTCTCCTAAGTGTAACTAAGTCAAAAAAAAAAAAAAACTTTGGCGAAGTGTGGTGGTTGGGGGGTTTTCACGAAGTGGGAGCTAATGTCTCTTTTACTAACTTTTACATTCAGCAGGGTCGTCTCAAACTTTTTAAACACTCTATTCTAATCATGAAAATGAAATTTTTATATTTTTAATATTTAAAAATAAAGATATGGACATAATATTTTAAAAAATAATCATATTTTTACAAAATAAATTACGTGAAATAATTAGAGAAATTAATTATATTATTGGGAATAGTTAATTTTTTTTCACCGAATTAGCTGGAAATTTAGAGGCCCTAAAAAATTTTAGATCATGTGCAAATATTCTGCTTACATAGAACTATGTACGGGCTTGCAAGCAGGTTTTGAATTTTTTTGTTTCCCAAAAAAAAAAAAGAAAGAAAGAAAGAAACTCTAGATGTTTGCTATGCTTTCAGGAGGGTGTGGTTTGTAAGGAATAAATTGCTTTGGAATGGGATAGGCATATCAGCCCAAGTTCTCATGCATTCGGCAGGTATAAGCTTGGAGTAATTCCAAACGGCGCATGCAACTTCTTCCCATGCAGGTCACGTACCACTGGGGCTGGTTGGTCAAATGCAACACATGCAGGTTCGGCTTGACAATGGAAATGCAGCGGATTGTGAGGTGTTCCAGTGGCTTTGTTTTGTTGATGGTGCTGAGTTGAGAGTTGCTAAAATGAGCGGTTATGGAGCATTGTTTGAAGACGAGGAAGGCAACTCCATCAAGGCAATGTAAGGATATTACGATGGGGAGTTTGAGGCTGAATTAATTGAAGCTTTACCTCGAGAGGTCTTGAATTATATCTCTTGCCATATAATTGGGAGCGGGGTGTTTTCATTGACTCTCGAGTTATTTTTTGCTCTTTTAATAGTGAAGTGGTAGACTTATCTGAATTTGGTTTAATTATATCAAATTGCAAATTTTTGTTAGATAATAAGCCAAATGTTAAGGTCAGATGAATTAGGAGACATGTCAATGAATGGGCTTATAAACTAACTTAGACCTCGTTGTTTAATACTTATACTCATTTTTGGGAGATTGTCCCAAATTGTTTGATTGATTTTTATGCTTTGAGGTAATAATATAAGCAGGCCCGGCTGTTTACATGTACAAGATGTGCTATAGAACAGGGCTCCACAATTTAGAGGGCCTAAAATTTTGAAAAAAAAATCATATATATATAATCAGTTTATAATTGTTTTATAATTAGTTTATTATCATTTATAATCATTTTATAATCATTTTTCAAAATTAAAAGTTTGAATATGTTGTAGTTATAGGGCCCCAAATTTAAAAATCGCACATGAATCTGTATTTCTTGGAGACGGCACTGAATATAAGTAGCTTCATTTTCAATAAATAAATAAATAAAACTAAAACAACTTTGGCTTTAACTCAAAATATAAAAGTACAAAACGCATACCATTATCACATAGCCCATTTAGTGTTTTTATATTAATATTTAGATTTGCTTTGGCATTAGCCATAATATAAATCCGACAAAAACATCGTCCCCCTTTATGCGATAATATTTATAATAATAAAACATGGTCATGAACAGAATAATTTATATCATTCATTTTATATAGTATTAGATGATGATGATGATGGAAAAAATGTCAGGTAAGGTATTGATTGATTATTTTCTATTTTACCACATCATATTCCTTTTATTAGCTTTTACATATTAGTATACATAGATAGAGAGATGAAAGATAATTATTAAAACAATAATATTTTAAATTGATAAAATTAAATAAACCGAACATCTAATTCTAGTTATATTGTTAAATTGGGAAGATAAACCATTGCATTGCTTTATCCTAACCCTAATAAAAGTGGTAAGGAAGGGACAAATTAAAAATCCCATAATTAATAATTAGGGTTAGTGACCACATGGGTTATGGAATACTTAATCTAAGTTTAGGCTATGTAGTACTATATAAGTAGGGTGGCAGTTGGTGGATTACAACGTTTTTAAGCCATTCACTTCATTCCTACTACTCTATTAATAATCTTTCATTTTTTATGCCCAAAAGAAGGAATTTGATTATATACAATTATTTAAATATTTTTAGACTTAGTTTTTTATACAATGTGCCCATATTAATAAATCCTAATTAACAATAAAATTATATGATTTTTACATTTTCTAAAATTCAGTGAATTATTTGATTAAAAAAAATTGAATTATGTTCTAATAAGCTAGTAGTAAAAACGCCCCAAGATTTTATATACTATAAATAATATTGCTCTTAATATATAGTAGTAGTAAATTTTCAATCTTTGGTATCTTCAAAAAAAATAGAAAAACATCAATCTCTCGAAGATTCCAAGCTTTCAAAAGTCCAAAAACCTTAGAGTTATAGGTTTTACAATACAATTCTATAATGGGGAAGCAGAAGGCCAATATAATTTAATGTTTAATAGGAAGTAAATAACACTATTAATTAATGTAGCAAAAATTTTCAATCTTTGGTATCTTCAAAATAAATAGAAAAACATCAATCTCTCGAAGATTCCAAGCTTTCAAAAGTCAAGATACCCTAGAGTTATAGGTTTTGCACTACAATTTTATAACGGGGAAGAAGAAGGCAAATATAATTTAATGTTTAATAGGAAGTAAATAACACTATTAATTAATGCAGTAAATATCACTTTTAAACTAACCTATTTTTTTAAAATTCAAAACAATCCTTAAACTAACCTACCAATAATAAAGATTCCCACATTTAGCTGCCACCACCACTAGGGCTGTGCATCGGTCGGGTTTGATTCAATCCGAACCGAACCTGATCAACCCAAAAATTGAAAATTTTTTATATTAAAATTGAACCGAACCGATCAATTTATTAAATCGAACCAAACTCATCGGTTTGGCCAGATCCCGAAAATTTTAGCAAAAAATCAAAGAAAATTGTTGATTTTTTTTCGGTTCAACCCGAATTAACCCGAACCAAAATCTGATTTTTCTTAAAACGTAAAACTGAACCGATCAACCCGATTAAACTGAACACGTCGATTCGGTTCGGTTAGGTTGGTCGGGTTGGTTTGGGTTTTGCACACCCCTAGCCACCACCCCTTCCGCAACGACTCCTTCTACAACTGTTGGCAAGGATTCTGTTTGGTTGAACAACAGCAATAATGTCTCACGGTCAAATTAGAGGACCCAAGACACACTATGGACCA